>CAUDMG010001986.1:0-121892 GCA_958450375.1 Homarus gammarus
GGATAAGTGTGTGTGTGTGTGTGTGTGTGTGTGTGTGTGTGTGTTTAGTGTGCGTGTGTGTGTGTTTAGTGTGCGTGTGTGTGTGTGTGTGTGTGTGTTTGTGCTGAAGGGTGGGTAATTAGAGAATGTGGATGGTGGGGGACGTGGGTGACAGGGTGGGTGGTGGGGAATATGGGTGACAGAGACGGTGATGGCAGATGGGAAGTTTCGACGTGGTAGCAGATAGAGAGACGGGACGTGGAAGGCAATGTGGCTGGCGAAGAGACGGAGAAGTGGGAATACTTAAGTTATAAGAAAGCTTATGGGGATGAGTGGTTCGGTAGTGTGGAGATTGGTTGTCTGATTAGAGCAGGTGTCACTTTAGGTGTGGGTGGCAGGGTAGGTAGTAAGTGTGGGAGAAGGAGAGGTGTTGAGGATGAGTGACAGAGTACGTGATGAAAGTGTGAGGCACGGAATAGGTGAGTGTGGATGGTAGGTGAGGTAATAATTGTGGGTGACAGAGTAGATGATGAGTGTAGGTGGCTGGGTTGTAGATGATTGTGGATGGCATGATTGGTAACGAATATGGTAGGGTTGGTGACAGGTGTGATAAGAGTAGATGGCAGGGTTAATAATGAATATAGTTGGTAGGGGTATATGTCGAGTGTGCATTGCAGAGTAGGTGACGAACCTTGGGTGGCAGGGTAGGTTAGAACTGTGGGTGGTAAGAAAGATGTGTGTGGGTGGAAGTGTGGGTGGTGGTGGTTCATGAGAAACACAATGGATGGAGTGTGTTTGTTGCCGGGTGCACGTGGGAGCATGTGGGAGGCAGGGTGGTGGAGATTGATTGAGTGATAAGTGGAGGTTGATTTGATAGTGGTCACGGTAGGGTGGGTGTTAAGAACATGTGGTAAGTGTGAAGGTGTAATAAACAAGAGTGACCGTAGATGTGAAGGTGACAAGGAGGCGCCGAGGGTCAGAGGATCAGAGGGAGGAGTCAGGGTGAGCGGAGAAAGGTGTGAGAGTGAACAGGCGGATCAGCTGTTTGCCCCGCAGGAAATTCTTGGCGTGCCACAGAGGTTGAACTTTATCGGGCTGACGTGGAGAGTAGGCACTTTTATTTATCGGCTTAGGCAATACCAGTGTGGTCATGGTAGCGGCAGCTGAAAGGATACAACACTGAACAGACTGGTTCCTGAAAATGAATCTCTCTCTTAAGCGTGGCTGTATCGTTACGGCTTTCTTACTTCTCCATTCTGTTTGTCAAAATATGTTACTAACTTTCTAAGTAAGATCTGTTTAAATTTCAGGATTCTAGAGACTGCGATGGAAATGTCATATCAATCCGTTTTATTTACACTCACCAATGAAATTTGGTGATGTTTCAACGATCACATCTTTTGTTGTAATTCTATTACTGACCTTATAAAACCTTATGACCTTGAATAAAACAATTACTGAGAGTTAACAAGCATCATATATATGTCGATTGCATAAATTATGCTCACACACACACACACTCATAAAGCCAGCATACAAAGCTTCCTAAAATTTTTACTGCTAAGACTTGTAAGAAAAATGTACATGTCTGTCGAACCGTGAAGTTTTAAAGTGAGTAACATTGTCAACGACAGTACTGTGTTGCGACATTCAGGTCCTGGGACTAGATTCCACAAGAAAGAAATCTGATCCCCAACTTGTAAACACTTCTGGAGTGACCGAACCAAATAGCTATTATTTTTTCTCTCTTCGTTACACTCTAAAACGCGGGTGATGTAAAGTCTCAAGTGAGGTGAAAAGAGAGGATTGATCCTCATGCCTCACGCATGAACGTAGGTGTTTTATAAGGTAGCGTTAATACACTAGACATCTTGTTAATTGACCAGTATTAGTCAAGTAGAATTAAGATTCCTTCACATTTTTGTGTTGTTGAGATACTGTGGTGACAGGGTGTGACGCGATTCCAATTACAATAATTCATCAAAGTGAAGTACAGTGATGGATTCAATAGTTTGCTCTACCTCGCGTTCTCATGCGTATGTTTCTTTCACCCTCATTCAGTCTTGCGTGGATATCCACTGAGCAACTGATAATTAAATATATCAGTGTTAGATTTCAGTAGTCAAGTATATTAAATATATTCTGTTATAATTCGATATATCATTTAAAATATAGACAAGAGAGGTACTAATTAAAGCACAAACTCCCATTGTTTATAACATTCACCTTGATTTGTGACCGTCGACAATATTAATACTATCGGTGTTTTTTATGGTCAACATCCATGTAAGACACAGATATTCTCTAAATCGGTCCAGTCGTCCTAGGTGTACAGTCTATGTCTATATGTTATCATTATCTTTGATCGACTTCCTTCAAAATTAAATTAAATATTTCTTAGACGTCCTCCAATCCAGCTGCCAAGTATTATCAAAACCGTCCTTTGTGTTTTTTAAGTTTTTGTATGTATATTATGTATGCTGGATTATATATCATGTATGTATATTATGTATGTGCTCCATCTATGTATTATTTATTCAGCCTAGCTAGCAGCGTGTGGCAATGTTATTACCATATCCCACACGCTTAATTAATGTGCCTGGCGACGTATGGAAGCTGCTAATGTATCACTTGCCATACGTCGCCTATAGCAGTTGACCAGGAGCCTAGTCAAGGGAGACCGCTGCTCTCCTCTGTGTACATACTCTTATCCAGTAAACCGAACCTACAAAACTATACAGGTGTTTGTGTTCTCTCCTGTATATAGAACTTATTATTCAGAACCTAACATGGCGCAGTGCGTAGTCTTACTGGATAATTACGAGTGATAGTGCAAAGTTTGTAGAAAGCCGGCTAGGGTCCCCTCCCGTCTTGGGTCAAGCCTTGGGTCAACTCCCGCGCCATCTCTCCTCGAAGAATTTCAGCAACTTTGAGCAGTGTCAGTGACAGTGATTTTCTGTGAAGTGTTTAGTGCATTGTGTGTTCGTGCCATTCATGTGTGACCTTGTTCTAAAGGATTCCCAAGGTATACGGCACGTTCTGGGCATTTGTAAGGAGTAAAGTTCAGTGCACCCGTCTCTGACCGCGTCCTGAGGGTAACTAGACTGACTGGGAGTCGCCGCGCCTCTCCCTCCACCCCCCCTCACAGCGCCGCCTCCACCCCCCCTCACAGCTGGGGCGAGACGCTTTGCCGGCCCAGGACACACACTCACTCGCACACGTACATGTACTGTACTAACACTCGCTGACCGCGCGGCTTCCTTATATATATTTTATATATATAACCTACTTATCTGTGTATTTAATTAATTTTTTGTCTGAAATCTTGTTGATACGACGGGCTGACCGGTCAACACTGATTTAAGACATAGTACACAGAGGAAGTAGTTATGTCTCACGCCTTACGTAGCCGTGGACCCAGCGTCCTGGATGACCAGGCGGGTGATAGCCCCGCAGAGATGGATGACCAGGCCGGCCACGACGCTCCAGCCCCCACATCGCGCAGTCCCTCACCTCAATATTCAGCGTTGTCTCCAGAGATAATTGCTTTACTGAAGTTTATGAGAGATGAGAAACGCGAGGATGAAGCCCACAGACGTTTGGCGGATGAGCACAGAAGGCAAGCAGAGGCAGAACGAGACAACCAACGGAGATTGGAAGACAGTGAACGGTTTGAAGCCTTGATATCTCGCCTCACTGTTAACCAAGCCCCTGGCTCTAACACTGCCTCGGTACTGACTGGTTCAGATACCTCATCCATGCTTCCTTCACACCCCCCAGCCCCACCTAAAGCAGCAGCTCAAACGCCGCCCATCTTGAAGCCTGATGAGACTTTCCAGACTTTTCGTGAATGGCGGCGACGGTGGACTGATTATTCTACAATGGTGGATCTCCAGAGTTTGTCACAGCCTAAACAACTCATCCAGCTGCGTATGTGCCTGTCCTTGGAAATTCAGCGTGTCTTGGAACATACGTTGCAGGTACCCCCAACCTCTTCGCTGTCTGTAGAGGAGGTACTGGACGTTCTACAACGGCACATCAAAGGACAGCAGAATGAAGCTCTGCGCAGGAGGGAATTGTTTAGCTGCAGACAGATGGAGGGTGAGTCTTTTGATGCCTTTTACGTGCGTCTTAAGAGAGCCTCGGAAGAGGTAGATATATGTCCAGGCCACCACCAGCAGTGCGAGGAGACCCAGTTGAGGCAGGTGATCCTGATGGGTGTTAAGGACGAGGAACTTGTCCAACGCCTCACCTCCCTCGACTCTTCCTCTTCTCTTAAGGATGTGTTGACGATATGTCGCTCCTATGAGGCTGCCAGGTGTGCCACCTCTGCCATCCGTGCTCCCCCTACAGCTGTACGCGCTGTGTCCCGGTACAAGAAGGACAAGAAGTCTGTTCCTACGCCTTCGCCCACCACGTCCACGCCCGGTTTATTTTGCAACAACTGTGGTAAGCAGCACGGAACACAGGTGTGTCCAGCTGCTCAGTCTACCTGCAACAGTTGTGACCGTAAGGGCCACTGGTCACTCACAGTACGGTGCCCAGCCAAACGCGTCCAGTGCAATGTGTGTGGTCGTCTGGGCCACTATGACAAGTGTTGCCCTTCCAACATACCCAAAGACCGCGTCGGCGGAAGCTTCAGCCCCCCTCCACCAGAGAGGGCCGCCCACAGTCTTCCAATCAGAGGTACGACGACTCCTGACAACGCTCGAGCCACATTAGGAATGTGTGCTCCCCCCCGCGTCCCAGGACCAAAGTCCCCCAGTACATCAGCGTCATCGTGACCTACGGCGGTGTGTCATCCCGTCTTCAGATGTTGCCCGACACCGGCGCTGATGCTACAGTCATCGGTCCCCAGCATTTGCAATGCTTGGGGCTCTCTCCAAGTGATCTAGGACCGCCCCCCAAGGATCTCCGCTTTATGGCAGATGGTTCACAGATGACCCCGGCCCTAGGTTCACTCTATGCACACGTCACCTTTGGCAACAGGTCGTGTCAAGCCTGGATTGATGTGCATAATGGCGTCCCGACTCCTTTGCTGTCCTACAGACATTGCCAAGAGTTGGCCATCATCCCCCAGGACTTCCCAACACCGATTCTCGAGGTAAAACACGCCAACAGGGTGCACGAAGGGAGCAGCAACTACCCTGCTGCCGCCCTGCCCCTACCTCTGGCCAGTGACACCTCTCCTTCGGTAGTTGTCCCTGCTGCTTCACGTCTCCACGCCTTGGCTCGCCTCCACGACAGTCACTGTGGAGCCGAGGCCACCAAACGGCGTGCAAGACAGACTGTGTTCCGGCCTGGCATCGACCCCGACATCTCCAATGCTGTCCGGGTGTGTAAGCCCCGCCGCGTATTACAACCCAGCCAGCAGCAGGAATCCTTTATGAGTGACGACAACCCCACCCGCCCCTTTGAGTCTGTGTCGGCCGACTTTTTCTGTGTGTCAGGAAAGTCCTTCCTCGTTATCGTCGACCGTCTCTCTGGTTGGCCGGTTGTCATCAAGTGCGGTAATGACACGACGTCTGCCGCCACCATCAGCAAGTTCCGCCACTACTTCCGTGACGTGGGCGTTCCTGTACGCCTGCGAACCGACGGAGGGCCTCAGTTCACAAGCCGGGACTTTGCTGTGTTCCTTGACCGATGGGGAGTCCGGCATGTGTTGTCATCGCCCCATTACCCGCAGTCCAACGGCCACGCTGAGGCTGCTGTCAAATCCCTGAAGCACCTCATCCTTAAGGTGGCCCCTTCTGGGAACATTGACTGCGAGGCCTTCGACAGGGGTCTTCTTGAACTCCGCAACACACCTAACTACACCGGACGCTCCCCTGCCCAGGTTTTGTATGGACGCCCCCTTCGTTCTTGTGTCCCTGCTCACCCTCAATCCTTCTCCAAGGAGTGGCAGGCCAAGACAGAGGATTGTGATCGCCGAGCCGCCGAACGTGTTCAGGACGTCGTCGCCCGCTACAATGACCACGCCCGTTCTCTCCCCAGGTTGAGTGTCGGCACCCAAGTCCGTGTTCAGGACCCGACCTCCCTACGTTGGGACAAAGTAGGCGTAGTCATGGGTCTCGGCAGGTCACGGGACTACCAGGTGCGGTTACCCAGTGGTCGTGTGTGGTGGAGGAACCGCCGTTTCCTCCGACCCGTAACAATGCCTTCTGCTGGCCCCGCCACCAGTGTTGAGTCCCATACCCTTCCCAGTGATGAAGTCCCTCGACGCTCAGAACGGATCCAAAAGAAAAGGTCCGCTCAAGACTTTGCTATGAGCGTATAGGGGGGAGGGAGGTGTATGTATATTATGTATGCTGGATTATATATCATGTATGTATATTATGTATGTGCTCCATTTATGTATTATTTATTCAGCCTAGCTAGCAGCGTGTGGCAATGTTATTACCATATCCCACACGCTTAATTAATGTGCCTGGCGACGTATGGAAGCTGCTAATGTATCACTTGCCATACGTCGCCTATAGCAGTTGACAAGGAGCCTAGGTAAGGGAGACCGCTGCTCTCCTCTGTGTACATACTCTTATCCAGTAAACCGAACCTACAAAACTATACAGGTGTTTGTGTTCTCTCCTGTATATAGAACTTATTAATCAGAACCTAACAGTTTTATTTTTTCATTCATAGACAAATAAACCGACGTACAGTACACACATACGTACAGAGGAATAACCCACCGACCTCCAGACATAGATTAATTTTAATGAGTGACATTTATGTTTTTTATCATATATATATTGGTGTCTTGTACTGTATATCGAAGGTGACGCTTTATACTTTGTACTGAATAAACTCTCCAATGATGTCACTTCTGTAACAATGCCATGTTTTTTGGAATTTATTGTGTCATGTTTTAGAGGAAATACATGAAAATCCTGCTTAGACAACGATTACCCGCCATAACACACTACACGACAGTGTTCCCACCAAAACCAGGAGAGCCTGAGGCATGAACCAATCACAGTGGCCTGTGAGTGTGACGTCATAGGCCTAAATGTGCTGACTGGCTGGAAGCTGAGTTCGTGCCCCAACAAGAGGGTACTCGGCTCTCAGACATAAAATCTAGTTAGAATTGGATTAAGTGTAGGCGTCCGTGTGGTCGGCAGGTCTTCAGCATGGCGATATGTATATCTAAGTAAGTACCCTTAAGGTTTTATCCGTTTCACGAAATATATTGCGATTCATGTGACCCCCTGTTTAACTAGCTAGGAAAATAGGTTTATTATTTTGAGAGTGTAACTGTCCATTCTAAATAACTTCGTTAATAAATGAAGAACCGTTATGATTAGTTCTCAATTCCTTTGTGTATGGGGTAGAGTATATCCTCCTTAGTGTCTTGGGGGTATGCAGTGATACAGTGAGTCCTGAGTAACAAAACACCTATAACCTGTTTTCCCCTAGTGTCTCAGTGAATGCATATTATTCCTAATTCCCTGTTATTCCCTCTTTCTCAGTCTCTTCTCATGTCAATTACCCTCTGGCAGCTGCCGGGTCGCCTCCATCGCCTGAAATCAACAGCTACACTTCTCCACCCAGGAGGCAGTGTCCCAGGTGCAGGGAGAAGGATGTGACGGCCTGGCACCCAGGTTGTCCTGGGAGGCCGCCTCCACCCACAATAGCGGTCCCACTCAGTGATGCCAATGCTGCCGGATCGCCTCCACCACCTGAAGTCAACAAGCACAGTGACTCTCCTTCGTTAGCCAATGCAAGTAAGGTTAAAGCCTGCCAAGCAAGTGTACCAGTGAACAATGGCAGTGATAGTGTCAGTGGAGCTTCTGAAGGAGCTGGTGCCTCCTCTCATAATGATGCGAACTTGAGGGTGAGTAACCAGAGCGAGACCGATAGTGATGGAAGCATAAATGGGGAGAATGAGCCCCAGACTGCCAGCATGGTCTCTTTAATAACCCCAGGTCTGAAAACTGTCCATAACCCTGTACTTCTTCCAATATTTACGGAGGAGGAACTCGCAGAACTAATGAAGGAACCTGTGTATATAAATCCTACTGGAATAAGGGCTGTGAGGCACATTATCAAAGACTCCATGGGTGATGAATTTGAAACGGTTAACTTATTGGTCTGGTTGATCTATGAAGCCAAAGCGCGACTCTCTATACTAAGTTTAAGGTGTAACGAGTAACTCGAATGCTTTGGTTCATTTCATGGAACATCCGGAGTGTTAACCGCAGAATTAATGACCTACAATGGTTTGTTAAAGTTTTTAGCATTGATGTAATTGGTTTTCAAGAACCTTACACGTCCAGCACCCAGAAGAAAGCTGCACCCAGGATAGCTGGGTTTCAACATACAATAGTGGAGCAGGAAGTGGCCTGCTCACTTATGTAAAGAATAGTTTGATCTGTAAATGGATCAAAACTCACAATGATGAAAGTATTCAATCAACAGTTTACAGTAAAGACAGCAAACAGTCAATTTTCTCTGTATAACTTCTATGTTCGGTGTAATGAGCTGCGAGCGGACGTGTTACCAAAGCCATAAGGTAACAATGCTATATGCTGTGTATGGGTGACTTAACTCTCGTCACACTGTCCTCGGTGATGTCCAATGTAACTCTAATGGGAGGGTGTTCGTGAATTACATCAATAATCATAATATCATTGTATACGACACAGACAAAGTGACACATCTGATGGGGGGCAGACTTGATTATGTGATTGGGTATAACCTAGAAGACAGTAATGTCAAGGCTAAGGTCATCTCAGACCACCAAGTCAGTGATTATTATGCAATACTTACTGAATACACTGTTGTTGATGTCAAGTGTGAACCCCATCTTAAGCTCAGAATTAACATCCCAGATAATCTTAAACTGCACCTCAAGGCCTACTTCCACAGATGGTATGCTGGATAGATACCTGGGTCAGTGGACGAATTTTACTGTGATCTTATAATTGTTATTACCACATATTTTACCACCTGGGTTAAGTCAAGGAGGAAGGGGGAGAGCACTAAACCACTTCTGTGGACACATGACCCCATCCTCACCAAAGAAGGAGATAAGGTAGAACAGCTTGCCAACACTTATAAGCAAAATAAAACTAGTGATAAACTCCTGGCATTTCTCAAAGCTAACAGAGCATTTCGTGAACTCAACGGTCAGGTGAGAAACACCTATTGGGAACAATTCTTACAGGGGAATAATAGAACAACCACTCTAGCAGAAGTGTGGAACAAAATTAGAGCCATTACCAAGTCACCAACCCCAGTCCAACTTCATCACAGCCCAGCAGAATATGCTGACATGCTATTAGGCTAATGGTCTAGTGTGTCACAAATCACTTCCCTGCCTCCTGACATACAGCAATATCTTAAAACCACACACATTAATAAGGGTTTCAATATTGAAATAGCCTGTTCATCACCAGACCTTACCGATCAGTTTCCTATAACTCACCACGAACTAACAACAGCACTATTAAAAGTTGAATCATCCTCCCCTGTTGAGGAGGGTATAACCTATAACACGCTGAGATTGTTAAATGTGGTCCCTAACCATCCACTGCTTGACCTGTATCAAATGAGCCTCACACAGGGTATTCTGCCTAAGACATGGACTCATGGAAACATAGTATCAATCCTTAAAGCTAACTCTCCAAACTTCAGGCCCATTTCTCTCACATCCTGTATGTGTAAAGACCTTGAAAGAGTTGTTCTCAACCGTCTCATGTTTCAATTCAAAGACAAATTGGCCTCTAATCTGTATGGGTTCATGCCCGGGCACAGCACACAGACATGCTTTGCAGAATATCTTGTTTACTTAAACGACAAGACAAAAACAGCCTTCATAGACCTTAAATCAGCCATTGGTGTAGCTAATAGAGACATTATACTTGAGCAACTAGCTAATTTTGGCATCCAAGGTAACCTCCTGACATGGATAAAGGGTTATCTGTCCAACAGGTATGCCAGTGTTCTGTTTAGGGGAGTCAAAAGTGCCAGAATGAGATCAATTGAGCTTGGCATGCCTCAGGGAGGAGTGTTAAGTCCTATGCTCTTTAATATACTGATGCACAAGCTTATTGCTGACATTCCAGTTCAGCCAAACGAGGCTGTAATATGCTATGCTGATGATATCTGCATTATGACACAGACCAAGCTCAGGTTCCAAGCCTTGCTGACTGTATTTGCTCGGAGGACTGTGGAATGTGGTCTCATAATATCTGTTGACAAGACGAGGGTCCTCAACCTCGTCCTGCTCACCCTCTGCCTCTTGACTTTAACATTAACAGCATGCCCTTAGAACTATGTAGCTCTTATAAATATCTTGGAATTTCTGTGAATGATGCAAACTTTGTCGGCAACCTTCGTGCCAAACTAATACAGCCCATTAAACCCTTCAGAACCCTTGTTGACAAGGGCTATGAAATTAACATCACCTATGCTCGTACTTTCTATCTTCACTTTATTCATTCTGTAGTTGACTATCATGCTCTCCATCTTGTGACTATTCCGCCTAAACAACTCAACAGCCTTGAGGTAGTGCAAAATGAAGCCATGCGTTCTAGGATGCCCAAAATCAACCATAATTGTAAACATGAGGAAAGAGCTCGGACTGCCCTCCCTATCTGAGAGGATAGCTCTACTTAATACCATGTTTTGTGTCAAACTTTTGGAGAACAATGGTTCCCAAACTACAGCTCAAACTGAGTTGATGTTCTATCTAAGGAATCGCGCCTATCTTCCACAAAAGACTCTCTTTGGGGGGTGGCTTCATAAAAGTGTTGCAGATCTCTTGAAACTGAATGTCCCAATCACCCCAGACGAACCTGTATGTATATTATGCATGCTGGATTATATATCATGTATGTATATTATGTATGTGCTCCATTTATGTATTATTTATTCAGCCTAGCTAGCAGCGTGTGGCAATGTTATTACCATATCCCACATGCTTAATTAATGTGCCTGGCGACGTATGGAAGCTGCTAATGTATCACTTGCCATACGTCGCCTATAGCAGTTGACAAGGAGCCTAGCCAAGGGAGAGTGCTGCTTCCCTCTGTGTACATACTCTTATCCAGTAAACCGAACCTACAAAACTATACAGGTGTTTGTGTTCTCTCCTGTATATAGAACTTATTATTCAGAACCTAACATGGCGCAGTGATCCGATCTTACTGGATAATTACGAGTGAAAGTGCAAAGTCTGTGGAAAGCCGGCGTACGGACTCCTCTCGCTTGGGTCAACTCCCGCGCGTCATCCCTGCTCGAAGAATTTCGCAACTTTGAGCAGTGTCAGTGACAGTGATTTTCTGTGAAGTGTTTAGTGCTTTGTGTGTTTCGTGCCATTCATGTGTGACCTTGTTCTAAAGGATTCCCAAGGTATACGGCACGTTCTGGGCATTTGTAAGGAGTAGAGTTCAGTGCACCCGTCTCTGACCGCGTTCTGAGGGTAACTGGACTGACTGGGAGTCGCCGCGCCTCTCCCTCCACCCCCTCACAGCGTCGTCTCCACACCCCTTCACAACTCGAGGAGACCGCTCCCACTGCCCTCACACACACACACGCACGCATACACATACTAACACTCGCTGACCGCGCGGCTTCCTTATATATATTTTATATATATAACCTACTTATCTGTGTATTTAATTAATTTTTTGTCTGAAATCTTGTTGATACGACGGGCTGACCGGTCAACACTGATTTAAGACATAGTACACAGATGAAGTAGTTATGTCTCACACCTTACGTAGCCGTGGACCCAGCGTCTGGATGACTCAGGCGGGTGATAGCCCCGCAGAGATGGATGACCAGGCCGGCCACGACGCTCCAGCCCCCACATCGCGCAGTCCCTCACCTCAATATTCAGCGTTGTCTCCAGAGATAATTGCTTTACTGAAGTTTATGAGAGATGAGAAACGCGAGGATGAAGCCCACAGACGTTTGGCGGATGAGCACAGAAGGCAAGCAGAGGCAGAACGAGACAACCAACGGAGATTGGAAGACAGTGAACGGTTTGAAGCCTTGATATCTCGCCTTACTGTTAACCAAGCCCCTGGCTCTAACACTGCCTCGGTACTGACTGGTTCAGATACCTCATCCATGCTTCCTTCACGCCCCCCAGCCCCACCTAAAGCAGCAGCTCAAACGCCGCTCATCTTGAAGCCTGATGAGACTTTCCAGACTTTTCGTGAATGGCGGCGACGGTGGACTGATTATTCTACAATGGTGGATCTCCAGAGTTTGTCACAGCCTAAACAACTCATCCAGCTGCGTATGTGCCTGTCCTTGGAAATTCAGCGTGTCTTGGAACATACGTTGCAGGTACCCCCAACCTCTTTGCTTTCTGTAGAGGAGGTACTGGACGTTCTACAACGGCACATCAAAGGACAGCAGAATGAAGCTCTGCGCAGGAGGGAATTGTTTAGCTGCAGACAGATGGAGGGTGAGTCTTTTGATGCCTTTTACGTGCGTCTTAAGAGAGCCTCGGAAGAGGTAGATATATGTTCAGGCCACCACCAGCAGTGCGAGGAGACCCAGTTGAGGCAGGTGATCCTGATGGGTGTTAAGGACGAGGAACTTGTCCAACGCCTCACCTCCCTCGACTCTTCCTCTTCTCTTAAGGATGTGTTGACGATATGTCGCTCCTATGAGGCTGCCAGGTGTGCCACCTCTGCCATCCGTGCTCCCCCTACAGCTGTACGCGCTGTGTCCCGGTACAAGAAGGACAAGAAGTCTGTTCCTACGCCTTCGCCCACCACGTCCACGCCCGGTTTATTTTGCAACAACTGTGGTAAGCAGCACGGAACACAGGTGTGTCCAGCTGCTCAGTCTACCTGCAACAGTTGTGACCGTAAGGGCCACTGGTCACTCACAGTACGGTGCCCAGCCAAACGCGTCCAGTGCAATGTGTGCGGTCGTCTGGGCCACTATGACAAGTGTTGCCCTTCCAACATACCCAAGGGACCGTGTCGGCGGAAGCTTCAGCCCCCTTCCACCAGAGAGGGCCGCCCACAGTCTTCCAATCAGAGGTACGACGACTCTTGACAACGCTCGAGCCACATTAGGAATGTGTGCTCCCCCCAGTGTCCCAGGACCAAAGTCCCCCAGTACATCAGTGTCATTGTGACCTACCGCAGTGTGTCGTCCCGTCTTCAGATGTTGCCCGACACCGGCGCTGATGCTACAGTCATCGGTCCCCAGCATTTGCAATGCTTGGGGCTCTCTCCAAGTGATCTAGGACCGCCCCCCAAGGATCTCCGCTTTATGGCAGATGGTTCACAGATGACCCCGGCCCTGGGTTCACTCCAAGCACAAGTCACCTTTGGCAACAGGTCGTGTCAAGCCTGGATTGATGTGCATAACGGTGTCCAGACTCCTTTGCTGTCCTACAGACATTGTCAGGAGTTGGCCATCATCTCCCAGGACTTCCCCAAACCTATTCTTGAGGTAAAACACGCCAACAGGGTGCAAAAAGGGAGCAGCAACGACCCTGCTGCCGCCCTACCCCTGCCTCTTGCCAGTGACACCTCTCCTTCGGATGCTCGGAAGTACTTCCTGAAGGAATTCAGCGACGTTCTGGTGACCAAGTCCGCTCTGGAATCCAAGCCTCTCAAGAAGATGGCAGGCCCCCCCATGAGGATCCACCTGAGGGACGACGCGAAGCCATTCGCTATTTACACCCCTCGACTGGTTCCCCTGGCCTTCCGTGAGGCGGTCAAAAACGAGCTGGACTCCATGGTCGCCCAAGAAATTATTGTACCAACCGGCGATGACCCGTCTCCATGGTGTCACCCGATGGTTGTCGCCGCAAAACCTAAAGGTGGTGTTCGGATCACCACTGACCTTTCCAAGCTCAACAACCAGGTGTCTCGTCCTGCGCACCCTTCTCCCACGCCCTTTGCAGCCATACGCAGCGTGAACCCGAAGGCGCGCTTCTTCACGACGATGGACGCCCTGTGTGGATACTGGCAGATAGAGCTTGCCGAAGAAGACCGACCACTCACAACTTTCATCACCCCGCATGGACGTTACAGTTATTGCCGTGGCCCCATGGGATTCGCCGCTACAGGAGACGCTTTCTGTCTTCGAGGTGATATGGCTCTACAAGGTCTGGCAAACTGCGTGAAAGTGGTCGACGACATACTCGTGTACGACGAGGATTATATGGATCACCTCTGCCGTATCTACGAGGTACTCAACAGGTGCCGGAAGCACGGCATTACCCTAAATGCCGACAAGTTTGTTCTGGCCAGCTCTTCAGTTGACTTTTGTGGGTACACCCTCTCAGGGAATGGTATCGCAGCTGACCCGGAAAAGGTCCGCGCCATTACGGATTTTCCCACCCCTGCGAACCTGACCGACTTGAGGTCCTTCATCGGTCTCGTCAACCAGTTAGCAGAGTTTTCGTCGGACATCTCCGCAGCTGCTCAACCACTTCGCCCCCTGATGAGCCCCAAGAGGACATTCCTGTGGACCCCCGACCACGACAAGGCCTTCCAGCAAGTGAAACAGGCCCTGTCTCGTCCACCTGTCCTCGCCACGTTTGACCCAGCCTTGCCGACAGTTCTGCAGACAGATGCCTCACGCTTGTATGGCGTGGGATACGCCCTACTGCAGGATCATGGTGGAGGGCAGTTCCGGATCGTCCAGTGTGGCTCGCGTTTCCTCTCTGACACTGAGACGCGCTACGCCACTATTGAGTTGGAGCTGTTGGCTGTGGTTTGGGCGATGTCCAAGTGCAGGTTTTACCTCATAGGCCTGCAACACTTTCACCTAGTGACCGACCATCGCCCGCTTGTCCCGATCCTCAACCACTACACGCTAGACGCCGTTGAGAACCCTCGCCTCCAGCGTCTGAAAGAGAAGCTCTCGGCGTACATCTTCACTGCAGTGTGGCGCGCTGGCAAGGAGCTCTGCATCCCTGATGCCTTATCCCGCTCTCCTGTCAGCCGCCCTACTCCAGAAGACCATGTACTCGAAGCCGACCTCGCTCTTCCCGTCAGGACTGTGGTCACTCTCCATGCCGTCCAATCCCTTCGTTCGGACCTGTCACCAGATGACGACAAGGCAATGGAGGACCTTCGAACAGCGGCCCGAGATGACCCTTCCTATGTCCGACTTGTCGAGTGTGTGAGGAATGGATTTCCTAGCAACCGCTACGATCTTCACAACACCCTGCTCCCGTATTGGAAACTCCGCGATGAACTCTACTGCAACGGAGACCTTGTTCTGTACGGAGCACGTGTAGTTGTCCCTGCTGCATCACGTCCCCACGCCTTGGCCCGCCTTCACGACAGTCACCGTGGAGCTGAGGCCACCAAACGACGTGCACGACAGACTGTGTTCTGGCCCGGCATCAACTCCGACATCTCCAATGTTGTCCGTGCGTGTGAGCCCTGCCAAGTATTACAACCCAGCCAGCAGCAGGAACCCTTTATGAGTGACGACAACCCCACCCGCCCCTTTGAGTCTGTGTCGGCCGACTTTTTCTGTGTGTCAGGAAAGTCCTTCCTCGTTATCGTCGACCGTCTCTCTGGTTGGCCGGTTGTCATCAAGTGCGGTAATGACACGACGTCTGCCGCCACCATCAGCAAGTTCCGCCACTACTTCCGTGACGTGGGCGTTCCTGTACGCCTGCGAACCGACGGAGGGCCTCAGTTCACAAGCCGGGACTTTGCTGTGTTCCTTGACCGATGGGGAGTCCGGCATGTGTTGTCATCGCCCCATTACCCGCAGTCCAACGGCCACGCTGAGGCTGCTGTCAAATCCCTGAAGCACCTCATCCTTAAGGTGGCCCCTTCTGGGAACATTGACTGCGAGGCCTTCGACAGGGGTCTTCTTGAACTCCGCAACACACCTAACTACACCGGACGCTCCCCTGCCCAGGTTTTGTATGGACGCCCCCTTCGTTCTTGTGTCCCTGCTCACCCTCAATCCTTCTCCAAGGAGTGGCAGGCCAAGACAGAGGATTGTGATCGCCGAGCCGCCGAACGTGTTCAGGACGTCGCCGCCCGCTACAATGACCACGCCCGTTCTCTCCCCAGGTTGAGTGTCGGCACCCAAGTCCGTGTTCAGGACCCGACCTCCCTACGTTGGGACAAAGTAGGCGTAGTTATGGGTCTCGGCAGGTCACGGGACTACCAGGTGCGGTTACCCAGTGGTCGTGTGTGGTGGAGGAACCGCCGTTTCCTCCGACCCGTAACAATGCCGTCTGCTGGCCCCGCCACCAGTGTTGAGTCCCATACCCTTCCCAGTGATGAAGTCCCTCGACGCTCAGAACGGATCCAAAAGAAAAGGTCCGCTCAAGACTTTGCTATGAGCGTATAGGGGGGAGGGAGGTGTATGTATATTATGTATGCTGGATTATATATCATGTATGTATATTATGTATGTGCTCCATTTATGTATTATTTATTCAGCCTAGTTAGCAGCGTGTGGCAATGTTATTACCATATCCCACATGCTTAATTAATGTGCCTGGCGACGTATGGAAGCTGCTAATGTATCACTTGCCATACGTCGCCTATAGCAGTTGACAAGGAGCCTAGCCAAGGGAGAGTGCTGCTTCCCTTTGTGTACATACTCTTATCCAGTAAACCGAACCTACAAAACTATACAGGTGTTTGTGTTCTCTCCTGTATATAGAACTTATTATTCAGAACCTAACAGAACCCATTAATGCCATTCCTCCTCGACTGGATATATCAGTTCCTATTAATTACACTCTTGTTGGTAGAAAGCAAATGTTAAACACCTACTGTATGTGATGAGATGTGTCACACTAGAAACTATTAACAGACACATAGAGAGTATTAAATGAAGTGAATGTTATGCTTTTACTGATGGTTCTGTGCAGACAAACACAGGTAGAACAGGCTGTGCAATTGTAATATATAAAGAAAAAGAGATGATAGTGTCAAACAAGCAAAGGCTGAACAACTGGACCAGCACAACACAAACTGAACTAACTGGAATCTTCTTAGCTACAGTCTACCTTAAAGAAAATGGAGGTGGGGTGATATTCTGTGATTCAAAGTTCTTTGAAATCATTGAACAGCCCGTCAGGTTCTACAGTATGTCTAAAGCTGTATGAGATATGAAAAGAAATGTGATAACTGCTAATGAGAACAACACTAGTATCGAATTTGTGTGGATTCCGTCCCATGTTGGAATTAGGTATCATGACCGTGCTGATAGATTGGCTAATGAGGCATGTGAGAAAGAAAAGTTGACCGTGACATTGGCCTATCCAATGCTGTACATAAAAAAACATTCAAGTCAGAATCATGAACTCTCTGATCTAGAAGAACTGATAAATGCAGAAAGACCTGGCAGTTGTAGCATTAGTAAATATGAAAAATTTTGTGACGAGATGTACCGGTATGGCCAGCATAATGACAGAACCAGACAATGTGATTTAGTCGTGGCCAGAAATAGGCTAGGATACAGACACATCTGGCAAGTTAGTAACGCTGTACCCATACCGGAACACTCAGCATGTAAACTTTGTGATAAACCCTTAGAGCATGCACTTGAGCACTATATTATTGAATGTGACACTGTCAAAGACTACAGGCCACCTGGCTTATTATATCATGAACTTTGTAATTACCACATTGAATCCGGGGTGCTTGGGGACATTCTTGCTGTTTATCCTAAATTTGCTAGCCCAGACTGATTAGTCTTCAATTGGAATATGACGTCCAATGATCATGAACCACTGTCGTGCATGGCAGCGAAAAGTGACATTACCAGAACGAGGACCTCATCTGAAACAATCCCTTCGAACATCCTACATCACTTAGTGGCACATAAAACATTAAAAAATATTACTTGTACCGATGAACATGTCTTAAGGGCATCCGACAAAATTATACCAATCACTGAGGAATAGAAATCCCGATTTAGTCATACTACACAATGAAGGTTCCAAGTGTTCCCTGAAGAAGGCAGTGATGGGTAGGGAAACTCATGGTAACACTGAAGTCCATTTATTAACGGATAGGAGAAATACAAGTGGTGGCTAGCGTGTGCCATGCACGGCCCACAGAGTCAGACTGAGACTGCCTTGCCATATGGCAGCCTCGGGGCAATGTTGCCACATAACACGTGCAGTGTTGCCACGTAATTATATACATAGATGCTACTCGGCACAGTAGCTTATATACAAGGTTGCTACTCGGCACAGTAGCTTAGATACATAACTTTCACACAAGAACATGGATCACTCATAGTCTGTCTGGGATGGCCCACAAAATACTATAATCCTAACTGTCCTAACTACCCAGAAGGATGTAACTATTATCCTGCCAAATGGCAAGCATTTACAAGAAACCGAGAAAATCACTCATAACCCGTCAAGCAGGCGAATTGTTATAATCATGGTCGTGGTTGTTATGATCATAGTCGTGGTTGTTATGATCATAGTCGTGGTTGTTATGATCATGGTCGTGGTTGTTATAATCATAGTCGTGGTTGTTATAATCATGGTCGTGGTTGTTATAATCATGGTCGTGGTTGTTATAATCATGATCGTGGTTGATAGAATCATGTTCGTGGTTGTTATAATCATAGTCGTGGTTGTTATAATCATAGTCGTGGTTGTTATAATCATGGTCGTGGTTGTTATAATCATGGTCGTGGTTGTTATAATCATGATCGTGGTTGATAGAATCATGTTCGTGGTTGTTATAATCATAGTCGTGGTTGTTATAATCATGGTCGTGGTTGTTATAATCATGGTCGTGGTTGTTATAATCATGGTCGTGGTTGCTATAATCATGTTCGTGGTTGGTATAATCATGGTCGTGGTTGTTATAATCATGGTCGTGGTTGTTATAATCATGGTCGTGGATGTTATATTTGTAATGATTGATTGTCAGACCAAACCTTACAGCCCAGAATTATGCTGCATATAGCAGCAAGTACACCACAGACCTCGTGGTACCACCACATTCCGGGTTGACACACCTCAGGTCGCCCACTAATGACGTGAGCCGGGTGACCTACAACTGCACCTAACCAAGACACCTGGGCAGGACCACACCTGCACACAGCTATCCAGATCAAACCAGTTTAGTGTTAATTGTTAGAGGTCAGAAGCCGGCTGGGCCGACCCCATATAAAGGCCCTACAGTCCCGTCCACGGGCATTATCATTATCATTCTGATTCTGGTCATACTGATTCTCATTCTGGTTGCTGTCACCTCTCTCCCGTTCGGGTCGTCACTCGGTTCACTAAGCAGAGTCACGCACGTCCCCTCCCCAGGTCGGGAGGGAGACTTCCCGACCAGACCACGGCATCGCCAGCTGAGCAGATTCTCCCATAGGAGGCAGCCCAGCCAGCACTCACTGGGCCTACGTCAGGGTACACGTGAGTCTTGTCAGAACGTCCTAGGGTGAGTTACCTACCGTGGGAAGTGTATTCATTCAGGTGTGTCCGAGAGTCAGTGTCAAGTAAAGTAAAGCATAATGTGTTAGTACCCCGATATAATAGTGATATTAATGTGTCCATGTCATTGAGTGAAGTAATAAATAGTAGTATCGAAGAGGTGTTTAACAAGTTGCCCCTTTAAGAAGTGATATATGTGTATTGACATACGAGATAAGATAAGCGTATTGACGCTGAGTAAATAACACCCCGGCCAGGCACGCTACTAAGTTTCCTGTCTTTACATTCCTACTCTCTATTCTTACTTATTTTTGTAATTCTCTTCTTGTGAGATTTGTCTCATTATATTGGTGGCAGCGAATTATGAAGTTAACCCACGCCCCCCCTCGTCCCTTGTTATTGGTAACAGTGTACTTAACGTAAACCCATGCCCTCCCCCGTTAGCCATAACACCTGGCTCGTTAGTTCAACAGTGAGTGAAAAGAAGTTCCTGCGTAGTAGGGTGAAAAGTGTCCTAGTGTGTCACCGTTACAGCTCAAGTAAATGTCTCTTGTGGTGGTATGTGCGAGTTTTTAATAGAAATATGTTCAGTGCTTAACGTAATTTCTCAGTGTCACCCGCTATCTGTGGCATTCTCAGTAGCCCAAGTGCAGTTTGATTGTTGGTCAGTGTTAAATGTAGCTATTGTGTTTCAGTGATGAAAGCCCTGTCTGTACTAACTGTTATAACTTAACATGTCTTTTAACCTACATCCTCCTCCCTGTCCTAATCCTCACCTCACCCGCCTTACCCTTCCTCCCATCCCTGCCCCGCCCCTCCCAGCCCGGCAAAGCCTCGGCCTGGCCAGATCAACCACGCCTCGGCTCCTCCCCACCTCACCCGCAACGCACCAGCCTGGCTGGGCCTGGCCAGCCTCGCCGCGCCCAGTGCCGCCCCGCCCCGCCTCGCCCCACCCAGCTCATGTGACCTTACGTCCTTCTGACCCGCCCCGCCTCGCTTGACCACACTAATCCCCCGTCTTTTGTCCCTTAAGCTGTGTGTTGATGATGATGGTTAATATAAAGTAATATTGCGATGAATGCAGAGCTTCACTCAGTGTATTTTTATGCTATTAAGATTTGTGATGTACTCTTTGACGCGCAGTGATAAATGATATTCAGTGTAGTGCGCAGAGCTTCACTCCCCGACCCAGCCTGATGAGAACATTGTCGTGACGGAAATGATAGTTGCCAAACATTGATGTAACGTATAAAGTAAACATTTTTTTTGCGAATGCACTTCCAACTAATCCATCATCCCTTTAGGATTGTTTCTCTGTCAAATGTCACACACAGTACCACCCATGGCCAGCCGGCCGTCAACCACAGTACATACGAGCAGAGAAGAAGCAGCGTGAAGAAGAAGCGTGATGAATGCAGCGATGAATGCAGCACACAACCCACCACACACCACGTCACTTTTGTCAAGTCCTCCCTTGGTCTAGGATTAAGAAGATTTTATATTTTTCTACTTTAGAAAGTTAAGGAGTGTGGAATGAAGCGCCACACAACGAACCCTGGTGAGCCCAGCCAGGGAGGGATTCACCACTGTGGAAGGTGTAAAACAGGACGGTCTTTGGTCTCGCCGACACTCACGTACGGAGGGCGAGCCTTGGTCCGCGGAACTTGCCTTACGAGTCATCTAAGGAGACGACAGCCCAAGCAGTGGACCGGCCTTTATCCCGGCCGGAGGGGGCCGACGGCAAATGAACAGAAAATCGTCTGGAATGTGTTGAAAATGATGATGTTGCAGAGAAGAAATACAGATGGAGCAGAAAAATTCATCTGGAATATGAAAATGAAGATGTATAAAGAAACGCAGATGAGCAGAAAAATTCGTCTGGAATATGAAAATGATGATGTATAAAGAAACGCAGATGAACAGAAAAATCATCTGGAATATTATAGAAACCAGGAGGAAGTGAGAAGAAGTCAGATGATGTGGTGACAAGACCTAAAAAGTGCGGTATTGAAGAAAGAAAAACGAAGACAGAAGACGGGCTGTGCTGCTATCAGAAGAAAGTTGAAGATGACAAGGTGGATCATCAGGACCAACCGACTACCGCTGTTGTGCTGCCGGCATTCCCTATTTTCAGATACCAGCTGGATGGAGGACTTGAGTCATGCTGGACCCAACAAATGTACTGATGTTGCTGATGTGTAATAAAAAGATATCAATACCCTAATATGTGAAGTACGAACATTTTTTGTGTATTTTGAAGTATTTTCTCTGATTTTTGTTGATGTTTACTACAAAGAATTTCTTTTTTTAGTCTCACTTTTTTCTATGAGTTCATTTGATCAATGTTTTGGACTATGAAACACGATGTTGTAGCCATATTACTGACTGAGATGAATTATTATTTTGACATGGGCTGATAAGGAGATGTAACACCTGTTGTTGTTTTGATTTGCAAGTTGTCTCGGATACAAATCTAGATATGAAGGATTTTTTCATCCTATGTTCACTGGCTATGTTTCCTTTTTCTCCTGGCATAGAAGCTTTGATCTTGGCGGGAGGTATAGTGAGCTTTGTCAGATCAAACTAGCGCCAGTAGAAAAACATACACCTATGAGATTGTTGTTTGTAAATGTGAGACTATGTTATCGCCCCAGGGATTATCTTTGATACCACACGTGATGTTGCTGTCTATATGTGACATCAGTCTCTGTGATGAAGCTTTGGTCTTGGCGGGAGGTGTAATGATTGATTGTCAGACCAAACCTTACAGCCCAGAATTATGCCGCATATAACAGCAAGTACACCACAGACCTCGTGGTACCACCACATTCCGGGTTGACACACCTCAGGTCGACCCAAGGGACTTGACCTCGCCCGCTAATGACGTGAGCCGGGTGACCTACAACCGCACCTAACCAAGACACCTGGGCAGGACCACACCTGCACACAGCTATCCAGATCAAACCAGTTTAGTGTTAATTGTTAGAGGTCAGAAGCCGGCTGGGCCGACCCCATATAAAGGCCCTACAGTCCCGTCCACGGGCATTATCATTATCATTCTGATTCTGGTCATACTGATTCTCATTCTGGTTGCTGTCACCTCTCTCCCGTTCGGGTCGTCACTCGGTTCACTAAGCAGAGTCACGCACGTCCCCTCCCCAGGTCGGGGGGGAGACTTCCCGACCAGACCACGGCATCGCCAGCTGAGCAGATTCTCCCATAGGAGGCAGCCCAGCCAGCACTCACTGGGCCTACGTCAGGGTACACGTGAGTCTTGTCAGAACGTCCTAGGGTGAGTTACCTACTGTGGGAAGTGTATTCATTCAGGTGTGTCCGAGAGTCAGTGTCAAGTAACGTAAAGCATAATGTGTTAGTACCCCGATATAATAGTGATATTAATGTGTCCATGTCATTGAGTGAATTAATAAATAGTTGTATCGAAGAGGTGTTTAACAAGTTGTCCCTTTAAGAAGTGATATATGTGTATTGACATACGAGATAAGATAAGCGTATTGACGCTGAGTAAATAACATCCCGGCCAGCCACGCTACTAAGTTTCCTATCTTTACATTCCTACTCTCTATTCTTACTTATTCATGTAATTCTCTTCTTGTGAGATTTGTCTCATATATTCATGGTCTTGTTTGTTATAATCATAGTCGTGGTTGTTATAATCATGGTCGTGGTTGTTATAATCATGGTCGTGGTTGTTATAATCATAGTCGTGGTTGTTATAATCATAGTCGTGGTTGTTATAATAATGGTCGTGGTTGTTGTAATCATGGTCATGGTTGTTATATTCATGGTCTTGTTTGTTATAATCATAATCGTGGTTGTTATAATCATGGTCGTGGTTGTTATAATCATGGTCGTGGTTGTTATAATCATAGTCGTGGTTGTTATAATCATGGTCGTGGTTGTTATAATCATGGTCGTGGTTGTTTGGATCATGGTCGTGGTTGTTATAATCATGGCCGTGGTTGTTATAATCATGGTTCTCGTTGTTATAATCATGGTCGTGGTTGTTATAATCATAGTCGTGGTTGTTATAATCATGGTCGAGGTCGTGATACTTATAGTATCTGATATACTATAAGAAGGAATAGAATAAAGGTTAGAATGATTGCTTAAAGAAATATTCGCCATAAGGAGAGGTTAAAATCGTAAAAAAAAAATTATTATGAATCACCGATGATCATTCCGAGATAAATTATATTATGAAGAGAAGTGACCTTGATTTTGGTTAGATTAGTCACCATCTGCTTAAGTCATCACCTGTGGTAAGTCATCATGGTCATCATGTACGTTAGTCAGCTTTAGGCCCATCTCACATGACTGACTGACCATCGATGTTCTTTCCGCGCAATGTTGTTAGTTTTCAATGCGTCTTATTATTTACGCTGGTGGATGTAAGACCTCCAACCCTCGCTGATGCTGCTATGGTCAATTTGGTGTTATTCTTGTTTATAAATGCCTTCTAATCTGTCTCAAGTCTATCCGTCCTCTCTATTGCCATCCCAACTGTCTGTTCGTCTGCGTGGTGTTTGAATGTAAGCCCGTCTGTACTCTTTGTGTCGTCAAATCTGTCTGTCTTATCCGATGTTGGGGTGTGTTTGCCTGTTTGTCTAATGTGAACCAGTCAGTCAGCTGTCTGTCTGTCATTTTAGTTGCCATATTGTCTATTTGTGCATGTATGAATCTGTCCATTTTTGTCAACCTCCTGTCTGTTTCACTGTCTATATTTACCCTGTGTCTATTGTAATCATTTTCTCCATGCATTCATGTTATTATATTTTTATCTCTTCTCCCTTTCCATGTACAGTGGAAAAAGTATACACTGTAGCTGTAAGGTCGTCTGGTAACGTTGAAACTGCGCATCCAGACGCATGATGAAACTCAACTCCCATCCCCACCTGTTATCTCTAACTATTTTCAGTTTCCCCTTCTTTATTCTTCTATTTTCTCATCTTCCCTCCTTTACTAATCCAAACAACATTAAAAAAAAGTTGGCTAAGAAAAAAAGTGGGGGGAGGAGGAGGGAGCCGTACGATTACTGCAATCGTTGGATGACAGAGTACAGCGAATGAGGGTGCTCTAAGTCAGGTAGACTTGCATCGTTTTCCAGCGTAAATAAAATGGTTATGTAATGGCTTCCTAAAGAAACCATCGATATGGGACCAGGTTTGTTCCACTCTACGATTTTTTTTGCGATTTTTCCACCAAGTTTGATGAAAATCGATTGTGCCGTTTCCCATGCCCAGAACAGATACACACACTGCTAGTCCTACAGTATATTACATAACAAGTGATCGCGGGCCCTTCGTGACCAGTGAAAGTTTGACCTCTCGTGCTTGGCTAGCGTACAGCAAATGAGGGTGCGCCAAGTCAGTAGACTTGCATGGTTAATTAGGTTGGGCCAAGTCCTTAGACTTGCATCATTTTCCATCGTAAATAAAATGGTTAATTAATGCTTTCCTAAAGAAACCATCGACATGGGACCAAGTTTGTTCCACTCTACGAATTTTTTGAGATTTTTCCACCAAGTTTGATGAAAAACGATTGTGCCGTTTCCGCTGCCCATAACAGACACACAGACAGACACACGGCTATTCCTATAGTATATTAGATAGATTGTCGTGGTTGTTATAGTCATGGTTGTGGTAGTTATAATCATAGACGTGGTTGATATAATCATAGTCGTGGTTGTTATAATCATAGTTGTGGTTGTTATAATCATGGTCGTGGGTGTTATAATCATGGTCGTGGTTGTTATAATCATAGCCGTGGCTGTTATAATCATGTTCGTGGTTGTTATAATCATGGTCGTGGGTGTCATAATCATGGTCGTGGGTGTTATAATCATCTTCGTGGTTGTTATAATCATAGTCGTGGTTGTTATAATCATGGTCGTGGTTGTTATAATCATGGTCTTGGGGGTTATAAGCGTAGTTGTGGTTGTTATAATCATGGTCGTGGGTGTTATAATCAGAGTTGTGGTTGTTATAATCATGGTCGTGGGTGTTATAATCATGGTCGTGGTTGTTATAATCATAGTCGTGGTTGTTATAATCATGTTCGTGGTTGTTATAATCATGGTAGTTTGTGTATAATCATAGTCGTTGTTGTTATAATCATTGTCGTGGGTGTTATAATCATAGTCGTGGTTGTTATAATCATGGTCGTGGTTGTTATAATCATAGTCGTGGTTGTTATAATCATGGTCGTGGTTGTTATAATCATAGTCGTGGTTGTTATAATCATGGTCATGGTTGTTATAATCATGGACTTGAGTGTTATAATCATCTTCGTGGTTGTTATAATCATGGTCGTGGTTGTTATAATCATGGTCGTGGTTGTTATAATCATGGTCATGGGAGTTATAATCATAGTTGTGGTTGCTATAATCTTAGCCTTGGTTGTTATAATCACAGTCGTGGTTGTTATAATCATAGTCGTGTTTTTTTTAATCATGGTCGTGGTTGTTATAATCATGGTCGTGGTTATGATCATGGTCGTGGTTGTTATAATCATGGTCGTGGTTGTTATAATCATTGTCGTGGTTGTTATAATCAGATTCATGGTTGTTATAATCATGGACGTGATCGTTATAATCATGGTCGTGGTTGTTATAATCATAGTCGTCGCTGTTATAATCAAGGTCGTGGTTGTTAAAATCATGGTCGTGGTTGTTATAATCATGGTTGTGGTTAATATAATCAGACTCGTGGTTGTTATAATCATGGTCGTGATCGTTATAATCATGGTCGTGGTTATTATAATCATGGTCGTGGTTGTTATAATCATAGCCGTGGCTGTTATAATCATGTTCGTGGTTGTTATAATCATGGTAGTGGGTGTTATAATCAGAGTCGTGGTTGTTATAATCATAGTCGTGGTTGTTATAATCATGGTCGTGGTTGTTATAATCATAGTCGTGGTTATTATATTCATGGTCGTGGTTGTTATAATCATGTTCGTGGTTGTTATAACCATGGTAGTGGGTGTATAATCATAGTCGTGGTTGTTATAATCATGGTCGTCGGTATTATATTCAAAGTCATGGTTGTTATATGCATGGTCGTGTGTGTTATAATCATAGTCGTGGTTGTTATAATCATAGTCGTGGTTGTTATAATCATTGTCGTGGCTGTTATAATCATAGTCGTTGTTGTTATAATCATTGTCGTGGGTGTTATAATCATAGTCGTGGTTGTTATAATTATGGTCGTGGGTGTCATAATCATGGTCGTGGTTGTTATAATCATAGTGTGGTTGTTATAATCATGGTCGTGGTTGTTATAATCATAGTCGTGGTTGTTATAATCATGGTCGTGGGTGTTATAATCATAGTTGTGGTTGTTATAATCATGGTTGTGGGTGTTATAATCATGGTCGTGGTTGTTATAATCACAGTCGTGGTTGTTATAATCATAGTCGTGGTTGTTATAATCATGGTCGTGGTTGTTATAATCATAGTCGTGGTTGTTATAATCATGGTCGTGGTTGTTATAATCATAGCCGTGGTTGTTATAATCATGGTCATGGTTGTTATAATCATGTTCGTGGTTGTTATAATCATGGTAGTTTGTGTATAATCATAGTCGTTGTTGTTATAATCATGGTCGTGGGGGTTATAATCGTAGTTGTGGTTGTTATAATCATGGTCGTGGGTGTTATAATCATATTTGTGGTTGTTATAATCATGGTCGTGGGTGTTATAATCATGGTAGTTTGTGTATAATCATAGTCGTTGTTGTTATAATCATTGTCGTGGGTGTTATAATCATAGTCGTGGTTGTTATAATCATGGTCGTGGTTGTTATAATCATAGTCGTGGTTGTTATAATCATGGTCGTGGTTGTTATAATCATAGTCGTGGTTGTTATAATCATGGTCATGGTTGTTATAATCATGTTCTTGGTTGTTATAATCATGGTAGTTTTTGTATAATCATAGTCGTTGTTGTTATAATCATTGTCGTGGGTGCTATAATCATAGTCGTGGTTGTTATAATCATGGTCGTGGGGGTCATAATCATGGTCGTGGTTGTTATAATCATAGTCGTGGTTGTTATAATCATGGTCGTGGTTGTTATAATTATAGTCGTGGTTGTTATAATCATGGACTTGGGTGTTATAATCATCTTCGTGGTTGTTATAATCATGGTCGTGGTTGTTATAATCATGGTCGTGGTTGTTATAATCATGGTCATGGGTGTTATAATCATGGTCGTGGTTGTTATAATCATGGTCGTGGTTGTTATAATCATTGTCGTGATCGTTATAATCATGGTCGTGGTTGTTATAATCATAGTCGTCGTTGTTATAATCAAGGTCGTGGTTGTTATAATCATGGTCGTGGTTGTTATAATCATGGTCATGGGTGTTATAATCATAGTTGTGGTTGCAATAATCTTAGCCTTGGTTGTTATAATCACAGTCGTGGTTGTTATAATCATAGTCGTGTTTTTTTTAATCATGGTCGTGGTTGTTATAATCATGGTCGTGGTTATGATCATGGTCGTGGTTGTTATAATCATGGTCGTGGTTGTTATAATCATTGTCGTGGTTGTTATAATCAGATTCATGGTTGTTATAATCATGGTCGTGATCGTTATAATCATGGTCGTGGTTGTTATAATCATAGTCGTCGCTGTTATAATCAAGGTCGTGGTTGTTAAAATCATGGTCGTGGTTGTTATAATCATGGTTGTGGTTATTATAATCAGACTCGTGGTTGTTATAATCATGGTCGTGATCGTTATAATCATGGTCGTGGTCGTTATAATCATGGTCGTGGTTGTTATAATCATAGCCGTGGCTGTTATAATCATGTTCGTGGTTGTTATAATCATGGTAGTGGGTGTTATAATCAGAGTCGTGGTTGTTATAATCATAGTCGTGGTTGTTATAATCATGGTCGTGGTTGTTATAATCATAGTCGTGGTTATTATATTCATGGTCGTGGTTGTTATAATCATGTTCGTGGTTGTTATAACCATGGTAGTGGGTGTATAATCATAGTCGTGGTTGTTATAATCATGGTCGTCGGTATTATATTCAAAGTCATGGTTGTTATATGCATGGTCGTGTGTGTTATAATCATAGTCGTGGTTGTTATAATCATAGTCGTGGTTGTTATAATCATTGTCGTGGTTGTTATAATCATAGTCGTTGTTGTTATAATCATTGTCGTGGGTGTTATAATCATAGTCGTGGTTGTTATAATTATGGTCGTGGGTGTCATAATCATGGTCGTGGTTGTTATAATCATAGTGTGGTTGTTATAATCATGGTCGTGGTTGTTATAATCATAGTCGTGGTTGTTATAATCATGGTCGTGGGTGTTATAATCATGGTCGTGGTTGTTATAATCATGGTCGTGGGTGTTATAATCATAGTTGTGGTTGTTATAATCATGGTCGTGGATGTTATAATCATAGTTGTGGTTGTTATAATCATGGTTGTGGGTGTTATAATCATGGTCGTGGTTGTTATAATCATAGTCGTGGTTGTTATAATCATAGTCGTGGTTGTTATAATCATGGTCGTGGTTGTTATAATCATAGTCGTGGTTGTTATAATCATGGTCGTGGTTGTTATAATCATAGCCGTGGTTGTTATAATCATGGTCATGGTTGTTATAATCATGTTCGTGGTTGTTATAATCATGGTAGTTTGTGTATAATCATAGTCGTTGTTGTTATAATCATGGTCGTGGGGGTTATAATCGTAGTTGTGGTTGTTATAATCATGGTCGTGGGTGTTATAATCATATTTGTGGTTGTTATAATCATGGTCGTGGGTGTTATAATCATGGTAGTTTGTGTATAATCATAGTCGTTGTTGTTATAATCATTGTCGTGGGTGTTATAATCATAGTCGTGGTTGTTATAATCATGGTCGTGGTTGTTATAATCATAGTCGTGGTTGTTATAATCATGGTCGTGGTTGTTATAATCATAGTCGTGGTTGTTATAATCATGGTCATGGTTGTTATAATCATGTTCTTGGTTGTTATAATCATGGTAGTTTTTGTATAATCATAGTCGTTGTTGTTATAATCATTGTCGTGGGTGCTATAATCATAGTCGTGGTTGTTATAATCATGGTCGTGGGGGTCATAATCATGGTCGTGGTTGTTATAATCATAGTCGTGGTTGTTATAATCATGGTCGTGGTTGTTATAATTATAGTCGTGGTTGTTATAATCATGGACTTGGGTGTTATAATCATCTTCGTGGTTGTTATAATCATGGTCGTGGTTGTTATAATCATGGTCGTGGTTGTTATAATCATGGTCATGGGTGTTATAATCATGGTCGTGGTTGTTATAATCATGGTCGTGGTTGTTATAATCATTGTCGTGATCGTTATAATCATGGTCGTGGTTGTTATAATCATAGTCGTCGTTGTTATAATCAAGGTCGTGGTTGTTATAATCATGGTCGTGGTTGTTATAATCATGGTTGTGGTTATTATAATCAGACTCGTGGTTGTTATAATCATGGTCGTGATCGTTATAATCATGGTCGTGGTTGTTATAATCATGGTCGTGGTTGTTATAATCATGGTTGTGGTTATTATAATCAGACTCGTGGTTGTTATAATCATGGTCGTGATCGTTATAATCATGGTCATGGTTGTTATAATCATGGTCGTGGTTGTTATAATCATAGCCGTGGCTGTTATAATCATGTTCGTGGTTGTTATAATCATGGTAGTGGGTGTTATAATCAGAGTCGTGGTTGTTATAATCATAGTCGTGGTTCTTATAATCATGGTCGTGGTTGTTATAATCATAGTCGTGGTTATTATAATCATGGTCGTGGTTGTTATAATCGTGTTCGTGGTTGTTATAACCATGGTAGTGGGTGTATAATCATAGTCGTGGTTGTTATAATCATGGTCGTCGGTGTTATATTCATAGTCGTGGTTGTTATATTCATGGTCGTGTGTGTTATAATCATAGTCGTGGTTGTTATAATCATAGTCGTGGTTGTTATAATCATGGTCGTGGTTGTTATAATCATAGTCGTTGTTGTTATAATCATTGTTGTGGGTGTTATAATCATAGTCGTGGTTGTTATAATTATGGTCGTGGGTGTCATAATCATGGTCGTGGTTGTTATAATCATAGTCGTGGTTGTTATAATCATGGTCGTGGTTGTCATAATCATAGTCGTGGTTGTTATAATCATGGTCGTGGTTGTTATAATCATGGTCGTGGTTATTATAAGCATGGTTGTGGTTATTATAATTCGACTCGTGGTTGTTATAATCATGGTCGTGATCGTTATAATCATGGTCGTGGTTGTTATGATTATGGTCGTGGTTGTTACAATCATGGTCGTAATTGTAATAATAAGTGTCTCTTTCTTCTTTATGTTTTATCTCATTATTCTTACTCTTTTAGCCTAGATTTAACCGACTGCTTTCTACATGTTAACATCCAAATACTTGTTCTGATTTTTGTTTTACTTATCGATGTCCCTCCTTTGTCTCCTCTATTCTCCTTCTCTACTATCCTTCTATACCATTCTTATTCTGTCCTTCCCTCCCTCCATTCATACCTCCACCTCTCACTATCCCTCTCTCCCATCTCCTTTCCTCTCTCGCCTCTTAAGGATAATAATGCTTCAGTCTCTCTTCTTCTGCTTCTCTTCTCCCTTTCTATCTTCTACATGCATTCCTGTTATTATCTTTTTCTCTCTTTTCCTTTTCCATGTACAGTCAGCCACAGGAATAATTATACTGTACACACTGTAGCTGTAAGGTCTGAAAATGGTCTGGTAACGTTGAAACTGCGCATCCAGACGCATGATGAAATTCATCTCCCCCCACCTGTTATCTCTAACTATTTTCTGTTTCCCCTTCTTTTATCTTCTATTTACTCATCTTCGTTCCTTTACTAATCCAAACAACATTAAAAAAAGTAGGCCGACCATGTACAGCAAATGAGGGTGCCGCAAGTCAGTAGACTTGCATCGTTTTCCAGTGTAAATAAAATGATTAATTAATGGCTCCCTAAAGAAACCATCGACATGGGACCAGGTTTGTTCCCCTCTACAAATTTTTTGCGATTTTTCCACCAAGTTTGATGAAAAACGATTGCGCCGTTTCGGCTGCCCAAAACAGACAGACAGACACACGGCTATTCCTATAGTATATTAGATACAATCACCCTACTGTAATTTTCCATAAGCTGTGAGGTGCCATGTGATGTTCACGTGAGGGGAAATTCCTTTACCCGTACAGTTAGTCCGGCCTCCCCTTAGGACCAGCCAGTTCACACTTGACTCTCACAAGAATCGGACGGGTAACTTAACTCAGCCCAGCTGAGCCCTGTCCTTAACTAACACTCACAGCTTACAGCGTTAATTATGGTACTTTTACTATATAAGAACATAAGAAAATAAGGAGCCTGCAATAAGCCGGTTGGCCTGTGCATGGCAGCTCCTGTCGAGAGTTACTACCACTCTCTATCATCCATGAATCTATCTAGCCTCCTTATGAAACTTTCCAGAGTTCCCGCACTTACTACAAAGTTGCTAAGCTTGTTTCACTCGTCCACCACCTTATTTGTGAACCAGTTTCTTCCTATCTCCCTCCTAAAACTAAACTTATCCAACTTGAATCCGTTGCTCCGAGTCCTATCCTGCTCGGATATTATAAGAACTGTATCTATATCCCCTTAATTGATTCCTTTCACCCACTTAAATACTTCTATCATATCTCCCTGCACTCTTCGTGTTTCTAGGGAATGCAAGTTAAGTTTATTTAGCCTAACCTGATATGGAAGGTTTCTAAGTCCCGGAATCATTTTTGTCATTCTTCACTGCACCCACTCTGGTGAATTTATATCCTTTCTATAATAGGGGCACCAGAACTGTACCGCATAATCGAGGTGTAGCCTGTGACCTTTTGAGTTTATCAATAAATGGAGAAAAGACCATTTTGGGTTTGTAACTTAACCCCTTAACTTATTTATATATAAGCCAAGTTAAAAGGGAGCTCTACCCAAAGCTTATATATATAGGTGAAAGCGGTCGGATAGTCATGGTATAAACACCACATGTCAGCTGTCTGGTCTGAAGCAGACCTGGTTTGAGCAGCTGTTGCATTAGTCTTAGGTTGGCCTAGTAGCTGTGGTAGTTTGTTTTTAAACTTAGCACCACTTCGTTGGAGTTAGTAACAAAAATCAACAGTATGACCATTTTTCTTACAATGAGTGCATACTAAATGTTGCTTCTTTGTTGCTGAGTTCTTAGGAACTCGTTATTGAATTGATTCTACAGGTGTTTCTGTCCTTGCTACGGGAGTACGTGATGATTTAATAGCGATGTTGGCTGCATAATCCAAAATATCCCCATCGGGCTTATAATCATGTGTCTTTGCATGAATATATGCCTGGTCACGGATTGTTAGGATGAAACCAAGGAACTACAGTAATTGTGCAAAATTGTCTCGAGACATATTATTGTGCTCGTCCACCCAGGGTGAACCACCAAAATTGGTTAAGATATCTTGACAGACCTTGCCAGCAAAAGAAACACTTCTCATCGTTTCTTCTGCACGTATCGTCCGTGGCAGATGATCAACCCACCTAAACATCCAGTTCAGGTGACTCTGCTGTGCGCATAATTCAAATATATCAATTAAAGTCTTCCTAAACTTCGCATAGGTGGGGTGAGCAAGGCCGCTCGCTTCCAGATGCTTGCTTGCATAAGTCCCTTCTTTGAATGTTTTTCATTACATCTTCACATGACCTTAAAAATGTGGTTACACGATAGTCATCCTCCGTCGTAAACTCATGGATGCGATCACTGTGGGATAATACTTGAACAATGTTAGGTTTGTTAGATGAAATGCTGGTGTTAGATGTAGGCATGGTTAGTGAGTTGCTAGACAACTTAGATCTAACTGAAAGATGAGTGGATGCACAGCATGTGTATGTGAAAATTCTTCTTGAAGCCTTACAAATAGCCAAGACGAGTTATCTGTTAACTGCAATTTTCGCAGACGAAGAGGTAGAATAGTATATCCTTCTGTTAGAGTCAACTCTCAAGCACTATGCTTTCCTCATCCACGTAATTATGCTAGTGCAAAACAAATTAATGCATGACATGTAGAACCTTTCCCATTATACTCTGATGACGCACTGTTTACTTTGGATGTACCAACCGATCTTTTACTAATAGATGAAGACTACTTTTTGCTAGAAGTGGATGATCTTAGGGTATGATTACGGTGTAAGTCGTCATGTATACATTTACACATATGCCTAGCCTATGTGTGCGCGTTAATTCTGCTGCAAACGGAATATGAGAATTGGCGATCATACAAACTAACGTTCGCACAGCGCTGAAACAATGTAACTATACACTGATTTTCTAGGAAAACTGTGTTTCATGCGCATCTATATAATGTTCAGTATATATATATATCTTGATAAAATCACACGGGAAAACGGAAACAACAGAGTACCTTAGCTTTCGTCTTTATTCAAGACATCTTCAGAGGCAACTGGATTACATGGACAGAGAGAGGCTTAAATATACAGGGTGACCTTAAAAACATGAGGTCAGGTCATAATGATGTCATCCACTAATCCCCACACCAACACATACGTAGAGGAGCTTAAGAGAAGGGGGTGACGTGACTAGTCAGGTCAGGTCAAAAATAAGAGACTTCAGTTTTTTGTTGAACTGGGTGTTGACAGTGTTGAGAGGATTATTTATGAGTTTGAAATATGTTGTAGTGTCACATAAAAGGTCATTCATTTTAGAGATATAATCATCTTTGTTTAAAATTACTACTGTGTTGGCTATATCTGCTTTAGTAACATGTAGATCCTTATTTTTCTTAAGGGCTTGGATTGCTTTGGTGAAGCTTTCTGGACAGTTTGGAATACAAGGCTTGGACATAGATGCATACCAGGGGCGACTCCAGGTCATATGCATCACTCGGGCTCATCACAGATTTCGCATAAGATACATGTATAAATGAAGCTAAGAGACGTAATACACACCACAAATTTATATAGGCACTGATAATTTTACAATAAGACAAAAAAAGCCGGTTTTTTCTAAAAACCAGTTTTTGTGATATGGTCAGGAACGCGACGTCAGCCAATGTTACCTAGGTATGCTAAATCCTAGCCAATTCGCCAGGCTACATACAGGCAATTAAAACATCTAATAATTACTTGATAAGTAATATTAGGAGGACACGTCGCTACCTGGCATTTAATTGCAATTTGAAATTACCGCCTCTAGCCTCATGCAATAAGACAAAAAAATATAGTTTTGATGCAAAAATTACTCACTTTATTTAAACATGAAGTCCAGTCGTCTTGTTTTGATGGCGAACTCGTGTAAAATCCTGTCGTGCAGCTCCTTCTTGTTGTCCAAGTCGTTCAAGAGGCTTTTCTCGATGGAAATGCGAGCCAGTGAAGATAGCCGTTCTTGGGCCATTGTGCTTCTCAGATATGAGCAGATTCTATCTAACGTTGAGAAACTTCTCTCATTAGCGACTGATGTTACGGGGATGGTTAGCAGCAGCTGAATTAGTTTAATGGATTCCGGCATAACGGAAGTCAACTCCAATTTATAGAGTAATTCTAAAATGGAGTTGATTGACTTGCACTTTTTGAAGTCACTGTCAATATACATATATTTTAGCTCGTTCACTAAGCTCTTGCAGCCAAAAATACAGGGGTATTTGTTTTGTAGAGAGTCCATATGTTGCATGGGAAATGAGTTAGCAAGCTCTTCAAACTTATTAACGTCTAGTAATTCAAAAAATGCATACTCCTGAATGCTAGCAAATCGCTCTCGCAAGGACATTAGAATGTTATCAATTATTTCAAAATACGTCGTTTTGTAATTAACTTGTGCACCCCTGACTCTTTTACTGGGAGGAGGCTCGGACTCATCTGCCTGTTCAATGACAGCAGCTGTATCTTGCAGGATGTTTTCGTAATGTTCGTCGTTACGATAACCTTCAACACAATGAATGAAGTCATTTATTTTATTCTGACCCCGCTTTATGTCAAGTTGCTTACACTGTAGGACATCAAACAGTTTTCCAGCCTGTGAAAGTATGTTATGAAAGCAATTGATGAAGAACATGAATGTGAAATCATTCAACTTTGCCAATAGATTGTCTGTTTGACAAAGTGTATCTTCATCCCACTTTTCACTAGTGTCTAGAATACTTGTGAAGGCACTTTTTAGGTTTCCATGCATCAGTTTTATGGATGACACGGTTCTCGATCTATAGCACCATCTTGTTTCGCACAGTGATGGAATATTGACATTAAACTCTCTGAAAACGCTTTTCCGTTTGGTACTGGAAGACGTAAATTTACTAAAAGCGCGTAAATGAGAAAAAAACATTTTTACTCTACTCAACTTCTCGGCACTTTTACTCAAGACTAAGTTAAGTTTATGCGCATAGCAGTGAATGAAGTGCGCGTGTTTAAATCCTTTATCCTTTAGCTTGCTCTGCACTCCGTTTAGTGTTCCTGCCATTACAGCTGCTCCGTCGCAAGTTTGGCTCACTAATTTATTTTTAGCGTCACTGAAGGAGTTCAACGCAGATGCGATCACATCAACCAGTCTTGTAGCACTTTTATCATCACTGACTTCATAGAATCCAAGAAATCGTTCACATATTTTGTCTTCATACACATATCTTATTATAATTGACAGTTGGGCATGCATCGCACAGTCTGTCGTCTCGTCAGCTTGTACAGACATAAACGGAGCTTTATCAACTTCGCTTCTAATTTCATCAGCTATTACATTCCCAATCGCTTGTATTAGATCATTTTGTATTGTGCTTGAGACTCCTGAAAACTGTTTCGACCCCTCTTTAGTAGAAAGTCTAGAAGCAAACACGCTGTCGATTTCAGCAAAGCACTGCAATAGTTCACGGTAATTTCCTCTATTTAGGCTGTCACTTCCTTCATCATGTCCACGCAAAGGCAACTCTTGTTTACTCAGGTATAACACTGCATTTGTTAACTGTTTTAAATATTGTCTATTTTCTTCAACTGCTTTGTTATGCCGTTCTTTCTCCAGTTTAGCAGACTCACTAATAGCTGTCACAATATCATACTGTCCGAAAGTTTTCTAGCTTTTATAATTACTTAAATGACTCAGTGATTTACTGTGATGCTTACAGTCGCTCAAGACATTTTTATAATTATTATAACCTCCATCTGTCCACGACTGATTAGCTTTTGGTTTAAACAACAAACACGGCCAGCAGTAGAGTTTCTCTGTGACGCTACTTGCACAAATCCAATCAATCTGTTCATACCATTTTATCTGGAATGTTCTACTTCCAACTTTAGTTTTCAATGCAGGAGTCGGCCTGCCTGTACGAAGAATTTCTCGTTTTTCAGCAATATTTCTTGCACCAAATGGCTTATTTTTTATATCTAGCACTATGTCTTTCTCCATTTCTATGTTATGGGTAGAAATAAAAATAAAACAACTGATCTTTACACACAAAGAACAGAAGCACAGCAAACAATCAAAGAACAACAGTGTACCCTGTTGCAAACGTCAGCGAACTGACAGATGCCGTGGCCGGTAAGAGAAGCGTGCGAAGAGGTGCCAGTTAATCTTTTACTCCTACCAGGCTATTTCCAGTTAGCCCTAGTTACTGGACATTTTTTCGTTCCTGTAAGAATATTGTAGAACGGAAACATTTCATAGATTGGAATTTAAATCCTAAGCTCTATAGAAAGCTATTGTTAAAAAAAAGCTTGGATTTGAATTACTTCTAATTTTCACGATTAGGGACAACAGCTGGGGCTTTAACTTATAAGCCTGAGTCAGGCATGAGTGAACGATGTCAAGAGACTATCTGCCACGAACGATATTTTTTGACACTGGTGAGCTATAGGACGACCGCCAGACACTGAACGGTGATATATGAACTGCGACCAGGCTCCCTGTAATCAGCCAGTGTTGGCAGATTACATAGAAAGCAGATACTCGTTCATTTGACCAAATCTAGGACTCGGGCTAAGCCCGAGGAGCCCGAGTGCCGGAGTCGCCACTGATGCATACACAACACCTTTACACATGTTCACTTCTTCACTTGTCAAATTACTGAATTTCTCCAAATTGCAAAATGCTCTGGCTATGTCAACACTGTCGACTCCCTTGTTAGAACCATCAAAACTTAAACCATAGCCGAGGGCACACCAGGTATCATTGTAGGGTCATTACCTAATACCTGACCATTATAGACCTGGTCTCACCCTCCTCTGTATATATACACCTTGGTTTGTATTTCTCTTTAGTCTGTACTCACCCCTGAAGATGTGAATTACACGAAAGCGCTTCGGAACTTCGTGTTTTCTTAGAGGTTCACGGCGCCATAAGTTCGTTGAACAGGCTTTGTGTGAAATATAACAAAGTCTAGGACTGCTTTTAGTATCCTGGTGGTCCAGCGGTTAGCGTTCCCAGGTCACAGTCATAAGCTTGTGGGCCGTGGGTTCGAATCCTGGCGGGTTGAGGTGTTGATTGTATGTAGAAGTCCGCGTGCTTTATTGGGCTAATGAAATATATATGGATCCTCGTGTTTCGAAGCCGGATTTGGTAAAACGTTACTCTGACCACCTAAGTGATACGGGTGGTCCCCATTAGAGGTTCACGGCGCCATAAGCTCGTTGAACAGGCTTTGTGTGAAATATAACAAAGTCTAGGACTGCTTTTAGTATCCTGGTGGTCCAGCGGTTAGCATTCCCAGGTCACAGTCATAGGCTTGTGGGCCGTGGGTTCGAACCCTGGCGGGTTGAGGTGTTGATTGTATGTAGAAGTCCGCGTGCTTTATTGGGCTAATGAAATATATATGGATCCTCGTCTTTCGAAGCCGGATTTGGTAAAACGTTACTCTGACCACCTAAGTGATACGGGTGGTCCCCATTAGAGGTTCACGGCGCCATAAGCTCGTTGAACAGGCTTTGTGTGAAATATAACAAAGTCTAGGACTGCTTTTAGTATCCTGGTGGTCCAGCGGTTAGCGTTCCCCGGTCACAGTCATAGGCTTGTGGGCCGTGGGTTCGAATCCTGGCGGGTTGAGGTGTTGATTGTATATATATATGTATATTCATTTTGTTTTCTCTTTTCCCTGAAGAAACTAACGTCACTTTGCGATGCCAAGATGGTGATAACCAATTAGTTGTGAAAGGTTATTATAAGGCTCCGGATTATTGTGTGGTAACTTGTAGTTCGTTGAAAACCTTGCCTTCCTATCATCATTTTGCATTGAATTTAAATCTCACTTTGGATTTGATTCCATTGTACCAAGTCTCTATTTTGACTCAGTGAACTCAATCATATGCTAGATAAATTAAAATTAATTTCTTATCTGAAGGAACTACATTTTACTCATATAGAAGATTAACTGCTATTTTATTTTGTTTTTCACAGGATTTGCTATACCCAGTTTAACTATTCTCACTATTGTGTAATATTGGCAGTAATATCTTTTGTTTTGCTACTAGAGATTAATATCATTTCAACTTACCAATATACATAATATACTTTCTGTAAGACACTTAAGGTTAGGACCCTAGTAACTGTTGAACCCCAGGTTGCAGTTGCTTCAGTGTTTTTACACACATGTATGAAACACGGATAGGTTTATGTATAGGTTTTTTTGACAGAACGATGTAATAGCCCCTGTCTCATGGCAATAACAATTATATATATTTGGGTTAATACATTTAGTTTATATAATACAATCACCCTACTGTAATTTTCCATAAGCTGTGAGGTGCCATGTGCTGTTCACCTGAGGGGAAATTCCTTTATTCGTAGGCTGACCTTGAGAATGTACGGCTAGCCTGGTCTAGCAACCCACATTAACCCCCCGCCAAACTATACCTGGGGTTACAGTGGGCTAGCCCAAAATATACCCCAGGGTATAAAATAGCCCAGGTTATATTATACCCCGGGGTATATTTTGGGCTAGCCCAGACTATACCTCTCTAATCCAGATTATACCCCCCTTGTGTTTTTCATAAATAAATCTGTATTTCAATGTCCAGAGGTTTTTTTTCCATCATAATTTATATATTTTGGGCTAGACCAGACTATATCTCTCCTGTCCAGATTATACCTTCTTGTGTTTTTCATAAATAAGGTAACTCGGGGGAATAATATACTGGATTCAGTATTAGGTAATAGATAAAATACAATTACAAATTTAGAAATTGGAGAAACATTAGGAAATAGCGGTCACAAAGTCATCAGATTTGACCTTAACTGAACAAATGAGAAGAAAGAAAATAATAGAATTGTAACTGACTCCAGAAAAGCAGATTTTATAGGTTTAAGAGATAGGCTTAGGAATGAGGTGTGGGGTGGTATTACCCCACCAGGGCCAGAACAAGTGAATTTAGGTCCCGTGAGAGAGGTAGGATTATTTCAGAATGACCAAGAAGGAAATAAGTCAGGTCGTCAGCCTTCAAATTATATTGATTTGGATAATGAATACGAAAATTTTGCAGAAACCCTTAAGATTATTCAAAACGATTTTATTCCAAGAAGGCAACTCAGATCCAAAAATAATAACCCAAAATGGATGAAAGGTAGGATCAAGCATCTTATAGGCATTAAGAAAGGTATTTATAAGAGATTAAGAAGAGGGGAGGAGAATTTGAGGCAGCAATAATTGAGTTTAAACAGAGAGGTTAAAAAATATAATACCTAATCTAAAAGAAATTACAAAATAAAAATTGCTAAGAAATCGAAAGTAAATCCGAAAATTACTGAATAGTTAAGGTTTTAAGTTATTTTAATTCAAAGTTTGTAACACTATGAATTTATATGGTGGATTTTATAAATTTCACAATGTGTTAATAAATTCTATGTTCAAACAGGACAAAATAAAGAAAGCATTATCTCTCTGTAAGGTGCAATGTCAGGTCAGGTTAAGTGTGAGGTAGTCAGAGGGTAGACTGAGGTCATGTACACTCTCACCAAAAAGTATCGGTGCAGGGTGTGATCGACGACTTCCGAAACGATATGTATACACTGTGATATGTCAGGAAGGTTGGTAAGTGGATCCTCATAACCCCCCCCCCCCCCACCCTACCCACTAGGTGTTGCCATATGGCTGACAATCAGTGTGTTTGTTTCCTCTTTTCGGATTGTTGTTTTGTGTTGACTGAATGATGAGCGAGGGTTCGGTCTCGGTGAACGTGGGTATAAAACAGAGGCAATATGAAGCAGTAGAGATCTACACATGCCAGACGACATGGAAACCTCAGAGGGAACACGAGAAGCTATTATTGCCCTTCATAACGAAGGGTTCGGCGTCACAGATTAGCCAGCGGGTTGGTGTCCACAGGAACACCGCTGCACGATGGATTCGGCGATACCTCGAATCTGGTGCTACAGATGACAGGTCTCGGAGCGGCCGTCCATGCTACACCACCCCTCAGGACGACCAGGTTGAGTGGTTTATTTTGTAGCATAAATTAATGTGGCAATATTAACAAGTATCACAAATAATTTTGTTAACAGGGAGCTCCTCATATTTCATACTTTCTATTTATCACTTCCCGACCTTATTTATAAGGGTTTGTTTCACTTGACCAGGCCATAGTAGCAGCTCAGCAGGATTACAGGGCTGCCAACATACGGCTGGAACAACTCGCCTTTCCCAATACCTATCGTCACTGGTCTCAAATTGTTCACCTACAGTATGCACAGATACTTTTTGTTGCGAGTGTACATATACTGGAGCTCTTGCTTTTGTCTGTCATTGTGCCTGAAGCTTGTGACTGGTGTTGTTCTGTGTTTCCTCTAATTAGTGTGCATATTATTCAGTTTTATTCATAAATTTTTCAAACTTTCACAAACAAATTTATCATTGATGATAACCTGTACAACCACATTTTGAACTTCTACACCAGCGCTGACCGAAAGTATCCTCAGCATATCTATGACCTGGATCCTGCCAAGCGTGTGAATGTAAAGTCTCAGTTTCGTCAAACAGCAAAGCCATTTCGTGCTGACAGTGGAACTCTCTTCCCTGGAGACAAGGACGTTCTTGTCAAAATCCGTGTGCCCAGCATTCTGAAGGCCTGTCATGATAATCCAGCTACAGGAGGGCACTTTGGCAGAGATAAAACTTTACTTAAAATATCTCAGCGATATTACTGGAAAGGCATGAAGAACGATGTACAAGAATATGTGAAGGCGTGTACGAAGTGTTTCGTCAGTAATCCCAAAGTCAGTAAAGAAGCTCCGTCACTCAACCCCATACCTGTACCTGCCAAGATCTGGAGTCTGGTTGGGATTGATATTATCGGACCTCATCAAGAAACTACAAGTGGTAACAAGTATATCGTCGCCATAACAGACCATTTCTCCAAGTGGTCTGAAGCCGCAGCTATCCCGGACAAGAGAGCGAAGTCAGTGGCACAGTTTCTTTACTCTGTTGTATGTCGACTAGGCTGCATGGACAGCCTTATCAGTGACCAGGGTCGTGAATTCGTAAACAAAGTTATTGACATGCTTATGGACCGTTTCCAGACTGATCACCGTATAGCCTCGGCATACCACCCACAGTCAAACGGCCAAAGGGAACGTGACTAACAGGACACTCAAGGCTGCACTGAGTAAGCTCGTCAACGACCAAGCTGATGATTGGGATCAGTACATTCCAGGCATTTTATTTGCTCATCATACAGCTATCCATGCTTCAACGAAGTGCACGCCCTTCGAAGTGATGTATGCCCGCACTGCCAAGCTGCCCATTGACCACTTCCAGACTCAGCCAGCCCTGATGTTCAGCAGACACTTCATACCATTCGTAAAGACCTCTGTTCCGTAGTCTCCAGCAACATCGCCAGTGCACAGTCTCGTCAGAAGGAGAATTATGATCGTCGCCATGAAAGCAACAAAGAGATTATCACAGGGTCCATAGTCTACATCAAAAACAGTCGACGTATCCACAGGATGGGATCCAAGCTGGAGCCTCGCTGGACTGGTCCATATACTGTTGTTGAGTCCCTCAGCAAAGGCTGTCAAACCAAAAAATGTAAAAACCGACAAGATCCTAAGTAACACCTACCACGCCAGCAACCTCAAGATCTACACAGATGCCACATCAACATCAGATGTTCCCCATGACCTTGAGCACTCAACCATTCCTGACCGCCCCTGTGACACCAAAGAGGACAAACCCCAGCAACCCAAGAGACCAAGGAGGGAGCTAGACGAGACCAGTGACACAACGGAATACGTCAGCAAAAAACCCAAGTCGACCAGTATGTTCAGCCCACTCTCTAGCAATGCTCGAAAGAACCTCGCAGCGCTGGGTCTGACATCAACAAAATCAATATACTTTGGCCGACCCTCTGAACTATCACAGCCAAGACGAACGTACAAGACCAAAGGCGATGGCAACTGCTACTTCCGATCCATCAGTTATATACTCACAGGATCAGAGGAGAGCCATGGCATCATCCGAGATCGAATCGTGTAGCACATGAACACTGACATCACCACGAAGCTCCAACGCTACCTGAACCAGAACGTTAATGACTAAGTGACTGCCTCTGGAATCACACTGGATGGAGTATGGGCGACTGATGCCGAGGTCATGACCACAGCCAGTTTGATAGGAAGTGACGTTGCAGTATATACCAAGGTTGGCCATTCAATGCAGTGGCTAACGTATCCTGCCAGCTTTTGTCTCCAGAGCTTGACAGATCATGAGTATATCTTGAGAATGTGTCAGAGCACTTCAATGTTGTAACCAGTGTTTAGAAATATGTTTTGTTAGCTCATGCTTCATTGTAGTCTGCACTTAATTAGTTTGCAACGGCATTTAAGCGATTAAAATTGTATATTTTAGTTTATAAGGTTGTGTCATCAACGTGAGAAATAAAATCAAAATTTAATATCTAAGTGTGTTTTTTAATGTAAATTAAGATAGTTTAGCCAGACCACTGAGTTCAAAACAGAACGCTCATAGGGCTGGTTTCTGAGTGTGTGTGTGTGGGGGGGGGGGGGGTATAATCTGGCCTAGGGGGTATGAAATAGCCTAGCCTGTTTTATACCCCGGGATATAAACTGGACCAGCCCAGAATATACCCGGGGTATAGTCTGGGGAGGGGGTATATTTTGGGCTGTTACACCGGGGTACAGTCTGGGGAAGGGGTATATTTTGGGTTGTTACACCGGGGTATAGTCTGGGGAGGGGGTATATTTTGGGCTGTTACACCGGTACGCGAGCCATCAGCTGCCCGTCCGCGGCGAGTTTCCAGAAAAGAAAGACACAAAAGTATAATTTAACAGTAGAGCATCCAGGGGGAGAGCCAGCGGGCCTGGGCCCGCCACTTAGGCCAAATATCCCTAAACAAATTTAGAGTGGATGGCAGCTACACGAGAATAGATGATATTATGAAGGCCGCTAGGCCTGGCAAACTCGCGGTTGCTGTTACCCAGTCTAATAATAATACACATTTTATTTAGTTAGACCTAGGTAACTAATTTGCTAAAAGGTACAAACTGGACAATTTTGTAATTAAGAAGATTTGTAACCAGGTGAGAAGGTTGGGTCACCTTACCCTCTGACCTGACCACCTACTGTTGCCGTGCTATTTTAAGATTTGAAAAAATATGCATTTATATGCAGTTATCTAGGTAATATGCACTTATCATAGAAATCACGTAAAATATGCATTTGCATATGAAATATGCAAATGCATAACTATCCGGGCCCTAGTCATTACCTAATACCTGAACCATTGTGGACCTGGTCTCACCCTCCTCTGTATATATACACCTTGTTTTGTACTTCTCTTTAGTCTGTACCCACCCCTGAAGATGTGAATTACACGAAAGCGCTTGCGAACTTCGTGTTTTCTTCTTTCCTTGTGGTTATCAGCATATACCTAGATTATGCGCACCTACAGTGATTTACTTGCATATATATATATATGTATGTGACCGGTCGGAATTACTGGACCTTTTATTTCTCACTTGACTTGGGGTTTATTAATCATTAGATGGAAATTGCAGTGGAAGCACCCCTTTGAGAAAAAACCCGAACCAGCACAAGAACACTTAAATTTACTGTGACTGGGATGAATGAGACACACTGTAAAATTTAGGCACTTAATATTCCCTCCAACACTACAGACACAATCAAATAATGGTACACCAACATATGCGCACCTCTTACCCTGAACTTAAAACACTACTCTGGGGAATAAAAGTTATACATGATATTGAAATTATTAGAAACTCAGACAATGCCTCATTAGACAACAATAAATTAAAAGTATTAAGAAATGTTGCTTGCGCACATGAAACCAATGTCAAAACAATACTCAGTCCACACGAACGCTCTCACGTCTTCAACGATCGACCCAGTCCACGTCTCCGAACCTCATGCCGGCAGACGAGCCCTCTGACAATGTACCAGTCCATATTAGTGAGGCCCTGGACATTACAACCGTACACTCAATCCCGCTCATGTCAGCAACTCAATCCCGCTCATGACAGCAACTCAATCCCGCTCATGACAGCAATCACGACTCAAAGCACATCTCTGACCTAACCATCTCTCCAATCCCCTCTGCCCTACTCACGACTACTCTAACTCACCCTCGACAACCTGCATTTCTCATTAACAGGAACACCTAAACTGTAATTTGTCGGCTTCGTCTTTCAGTTGGAGGCTCTATCGACCTCTCTGAACTACTTCTCTTCATCTTGCTCAACTGGGGTGGGGGCTTCTCGCCTTCATCTTCAGATTCATCCATCGCTGGGTCTCCCGGATGCCTTAGGGGTGGAGCAGCCTTCAAGTTGCTCCGGTTTTCCACTCTCGCTTCCAGGTCTTCTCCCCCACTGGGCTCAATGTGGTATAAACCCGGCCTTGGATTTAGGACCTCAACAATGTGCCATCTCGTATCAAACCAATGGTTTTGGAGCTTACAACGGCCTATTTTTACATTGTTTCTCAGCAAAACCTCCTGGCCCACTTCCCAGCTACTCTCGTGGGCTTTCTCTTCTCTTTTCCTTCTGTTTATTTCCTTACGTCTCTGCACATTGATCTCCACTGCTTCCTGCAATCTTCGTTGCCGGTCTCTAATCACCATCACCCACTCATCTTCCGGCTCTGGGTCTACTTCCGGCCTAAGGTCAAACGGCAGGTTTGGTTCTCTCCCGTAAAACAACTTATTCTTTTCCTCTTCCTCGAGGGTGACCAGCAGACCGTGCAGGGTTCAATTGAACCGTTCCACCATACCATTTCCCTGTGGGTGATATGCTGACGTCCTTATTTTCTACACCCCAAAGGTGGCACACGTTTGTCTGACCAATGCACTGCCAAAATTTCTTCCCTGATCGGTCAACAGTCGCTCAGGGGCACCCACTGCCAGGAAGATCCGATTCAAGAGGATCTTTGCAATCGTCGAAGCTTTTGGTCTTTGGTGGGAAAGGCCCAAGTGTAACGACTGTATATATCAACCATTATCAGGACACTCTCAAATCCTTGCCGCTTGTCCAGCAAGGTGAAATCTGCTGCCAGTGTCTCTAATGGTTTGGCAGCTTCAATCGTCCTTAAATGCAGCTGGGGTTTTGGCACTTCATCTTTTGCTACTCCACACCTCTCGCAGCTGGCTATGCAGTTTCGCAATGTTTCTCCCATGCCTGGCCAGAAACCTCGCTCCTGCACCAGCGACAGAGTGCGATCTCGCCCCTGATGCCCAAACTCGTCGTGGCAGGCTCTAATCAAAGCCTCTTGCAAGTTTGGAGATAACACTGGCACATCCCTCCATAGATTCTTTCCTTCTGGTCTTCTATGCCAGACAACCTCTTCTCTTACGATCAGGGATTTCCTTGCTCGGTACATCTTGCGGAAGTCATCATTTTGGAGCTCTACCTGTACCTCGTCCTCCTGTAGCTCTTCCGCCAGCCATCTTCGCAGTTTTGTCATATAGTTCATGCCTTCTTGCTCCTTACGCAGCCCATCCATCGTCCACAGTTCCTTCCTTCCTGCCCCGTTCTCCTCTACTACACGCATAGCTGTATACTCTTCTTCACTATCTTTCTCCTGTTCCGTCGGGATTCTAGATAGAGTATCCGCCACAATGTTGTTCTTCCCCGGCTTGTATTCTATAGTAAAGTTAAACTGCTCGAGATCCGCATTCCACCTACTTTCCACGGCACCCAGCTTAGCCTTCTCTCGGTGACTGAGTGGGTTGTTATCTGTATAGACCGTGAAATGTTTCCCCGCCAAATAATCCCTGAATTTATCTACTACGGCCCACTTGAGTGCTAACATCTCTAACTTACGAGAACTATAGTTGTTCATGTTGCGTTCTGATTTCCTCAGGCCCCGACTTGCATAGCACACCGGATGCAACCTGCCGTCCTTCCGCTGGGACAGCATCGCCCCTAGCCCACTAAAACTTGCATCTGTCTCTAATATAAACTCCTGAGTGAAATCTGGGCAAGCCAACACCGGTGTCTGCGTCACCCTGTCTTTCAGTTTCTCAAAAGCCTGCTGCTGTTCCTCTCCCCATTCACTATCTATCCGATCCTTAGATTTCCCATGCGTCAACGTATGCAGTGGAGCAGCTATTTGGGCAAACCCTTTAACAAATTTCCTATAAAATGATGTGAACCCTACAAAAGACCGCACATCTTTCACCGTCTGAGGGACTGGCCAATCTCTTACTACCCAAATTTTCTAAGGATCAGCTGTGATGCCTTCAGCTGACACCTGATATCCTAAGTAACTTACTTTGGAAGCCATTATTTCACACTTTTTAAGTTTAGATCTTAAGTTATTCTCCCTCATCCTGAAAAATAATTCCCTCACTCTGACTATATGCTGACCTATTGTATTTGAAAACACCATCACATCATCAAGGTATACAAGCAACGAGGAGAAAATCTTATCCCCTAAAATCCGCTCCATGTATCTCTGAAAGGTTCCCGGACTATTTGACAATCCCATAGGCAGTCGCCTGTACTTAAAGTGTCCAAAGCTTGTGCTGAAGGCAGTCTTTGGACGGTCTGAAGGTTTTACTTCTATCTGGTGATATCCCGCCGCCAGACAAAACGTTGAGAAAAACTGGGCCCCCGTCAGAGATTCTAGAGTTTCATTTATCCTAGGCAGAGGAAACGCATCGCTTTCCGTGACCTTATTTAAGTCACGATAGTCAATGCACAACCTCAGCGTCCCGTCCTTTTCCTCACTACTACAATGGCGGCAGAGTACGGACTCTCACTATGCTGAATTACTCCCTGAGCTAACAGCTGGCTAATGTGCTACTTCACCTCTGGTACCTGGTTTGGAGGGATCCTCCGGTATGGCACCCTAACTGGCCTGTCTGTGGTCACTGGGATCTCATGCTGAACCCCAATAGCCTTTCCTATGGGCTGGCTCTCCCCTTCAAAAATATCACTAAACTCTTCTATTAAACCCCTAACTGCACGCTCTTGTTCCTCATTCATTTTCTCCGTGTGCACTTTGACCTCCGTACGGGCATCCGGTTGAACTGTCCTCACATACACCTCCTCACTGATGTCTGCCTCGACTTCCGTCCCAGAAGCCACTTTCCCAATCCGCTAATTGCCCCTCAAGTTCCTACGACGATCAGACTGATTTGCCACCAACACTTGGATCATGCCTCTCACCACTCTTACAGCTGTCGGCAACACTATCACACCCTCAGGCATCCAACCTTCATCCACCATTGTTAGAGGTTCAATCACTACTTTTTTGTTAGTTACCTGGCTTAATGAGGGAACACATACTGACAGCAACCGAGTACTCCGGGGAGGAATGGTTGGTCTTTTCTTCCTCTCCATTGTACACTACCCCAGGCTGATGGCCTCTATTGCACATAACTGCCTAACCTCATGCAGGCAATTTTCCCACCTGGCTTCCCTGCACAAGTGATGCATGTGCGGCCAGATCTCCGCAACCTCCCCCAGCACATTCATCCCCAACAACCCAACATGCTATTGCCCCTTACCCTGGGTCTCAATCCCTGGACAAACCAACAGCCCCACATCAGTCACTTCCACCCCACATACGACCATAGTGACCCGAATACACCCCACACATGGCACTGGAAACCCTGACGCCCCTTTTACCCTTATTCGAGTGGGCTGCAACACCACATCTGCAGGCTCCAGCTCCCGACGGTAGAAGTGTTCGTCAATTAACGACACTTCTGCCCCAGTATCTGCTAAACCCCACATTTCACGACCCGCAACCAGCACCGAAACCTTAGGACACTCTGCTTTCAGCCTTAAGGTACCTTCTGTCGTAATTAAATTTGTCATGCTGACCACGCTTGACCACAGGTCCGCTCTCTCTTGGTTCATAACATCGCCGGTGGAATCTATTGGTGAGGCCAGGAACGGTTGCCGGGAACTGCCTGGGCCTGACCGTTTCCCGACCGCCAGTTCTGATTATTATTTCCAACTCGATACTGGCCATTGGCCACGTATCTCCTTGGGACACTCTCTCCTGGTCCGGACCTGTTCGTGCAATTGAAACTGAGGTGGCCCTCTTCTCCACACGCATAGCACATCGGGAGAATCGAGCCCCCAACCTGTGGTTCGTTCTCTCTTCCCTTAGTCCGCGGTACCTCCCTCAAAGCCGCTCGTTTTTGTTCCGCCTCTCTCAGCCCCGTGATCCACTCATCTAGACTACGGTGAGGATACTTCTGGATCTCCTCCAATAACCACATACGGCTTTGTTCCTCCTTGAGCCCCCGAGTGATTGCATCTCCCAACAGGGCCTTATCATATTTATGACCATGGTGGTTCAACTCATCGTTTAAATCGAGCATAGCATCATAATATTCAAGAAGCGTTTCGTTGCTCCGTTGTTTCCGATTCATCACCTTCTGAATGGCGTCGTACGTGGCCGTCTGTCCGCCGTATTGCTGCTTCAAATAACTAGTTAATTCGTCTACGGTTTCCCAGTCTCTGCGTGCATTGTATACGCGATCTGCCGCAGGCCCGGCAAGATGCCTTATTATGAATTGGATTCGACCGACTTCGTCTCCGTCTAGCAACTTGAGGGTTCGGTCAACCTCTCTTAACCACTTCCCTACCTCTACTCTTGGCCTACCGTCGAACTTAGACATGGTCAACCCAGCCCCGAGACTAGTTCCCTCTCTACTATTGTGTCTCCTCATCTCCCACATTATCTCATCATGCTGTATCTAATACTGCGTCTTTACCCTACCTAGTGCATCCCCCAACTGAGCTAGGTGTTGTTGATGTTCCTTCTCTAACTGTTGCAATTGTGTGTGGTACTCCCCTCTTAACTGTTGTACATATACTCCATACTCCCCCCTGATTTGGTTCGCCCATGCCTGACATTCCCCATTGATCTTCCCTTCTAACTGTTCCAATGGGTCCTGGTACTCTCCCCGGATTTTCCCCTCTAGTTTCCCAATACGTTCCACGAACTCTACTCTCAACTGTACCAAACCAGGGCTGTCTCTCCTTTTCTCAGAGTAACCCCGCACCGTCAACCACAACAAACCCATTACCACGGCGAGCATGAGTAGAGCTGGGGTCACACACTCTACCGTTTCCATCCACTCCATGATTACACCCATTATCCCAACGACAGAACTATCAGTCACGAAATAAAAATAACTACGCTTTGCTACCATTTGTAACCGATCGGAATTACTGGACCTTTAATTTCTCACTTGACTTGGGGTTTATTATTCACTGGGCTGCATTCGAAAAAAAAATTCATGAGGTGCGGGGTTTCTTAGCTGATTCTTTATGTATTTTGCGTGCTGATTCCAAAAATGCCATTCATGTTGCCCAATCAGGTCAGATTTTTATGCAATGGGAATTAGGAAAAAATCGAAATTCTTCAATATGATGTCAAAATTTTTATGCAAAATATATCATAAGAAATGTAACCACAACACATAGGACCAAAATATGTCAACTACATAGATGCCTTTACAGTTAGACATGCATAAATGGCTGTGGCAGAGAATTTCTTTGGTGGTTGGTGTCTGGGGCGTCCCGTTTCAGACACCAACAGTAGTCGGCGAGCATGTTGATATCCCAGCGACCCTGGTACCGCTCCTCCATTACACGGATATCTTGATGGAAGCGTTCTCCTTGTTCCTCACTCACATCACCACAGTTCTCTGGAAAGTAATCCAACTGGGAGCTGAGGAAGTGCATCTTGATGGACATGCATGCACCAAGAACTTTGCAGCTTAGAAGTAGGTCCTCAACAACTCGTTCATACTCTGGACTTCTGTAGTTGCCAAGAAAATTGGAGATAATAGACTTAAAGGCATGCCAGGCTTTCTTCTCATTTACATCCAGGCTGCAATCATACTTGGGATCTTTGAAAAGCTCTCTGATCTGAGGGCCATCAAAAATTCCTGCATTCAGCTTTGCCTCACTGACTTTTGGAAATTTTTCTTTCAGAAAATTGAAAGCCTGGCTTTTTTTGTCCAGTGCCTTTACAAAGTTTTTGAACAGACCGAGCTTGATGTGCAGTGGCGGAAGAAGAATGTTCTGCGGATTCACCAGAGCATGGGCAACAACATTGTGAGAACCTGGAGTAAGTCCACTTCTTGCAGGCCAGTCACGTTGCATGTAGTGCTGCTTGTCTGCTCGACTATCCCACAGACAGAGGAAACATGCCATGTACCACCAGATGAAAAAGAAATATAATTGTGAAAAAATATATGTAAAAAAACACGGACATATACACTTTTCCTTTGCGTCACGGCGGACATTTAAATGGCCGGCGAGCACGTGGGTGTATTTAAATGCATCATAAGGGCATTAAAACTGACCGAAATCTTTTCTGTGAGGCTTGCCAATGTCTCGGATGATTTTTTTAATGAACGAATATGAGGACCACATTTTGAGCGAAAAATGCCAATATTTTACCTGAATCTCCGCTTAAAATGCTATAGCACAAAATTCTGACCTGATTGAGCAAAATGGATAACATTTTGAGATCAGCATGCAAAATACACCCAGAAAAGCTTAATAATACACAAACTTCAAAAACTATGCAGGGCGGTGTTATTAGATGGAAATTGCAGTGGAAGCGCCCCTTTGAGAAAAATCTCGAACCAGCACAAGAACACTTAAATTTACTAACAAAATTAATTCTCCGTGACCCGTGGAAGGATAGCGTCTGTGAATGGGATGAATGAGACACACTGTAAAATTTAGGCACTTATATTCCCTCCAACACTACAGACACAATCAAATAATGGTACACCAACATATGCTCACCTCTTAAACTGAACTTAAAACACTACTCTGGGGAATAAAAGTTATACATGATATTGAAATTATTAGAAACTCAGACAATGCCTCATTAGACAACAATAAATTTAAAGTAATGTTGCTTGCGCACATGAAACAGGTCTTAAGGGCTTTAACAAAATAATATCAATCACTGAGGAAATGGTATAAAAAAAATAAGAAATTATTAATTCCACCATTAATAGGCCTAAAGGGCACTCAATAGAATTAGGTTACACCAACAGATGCAGGCCTTAAGGGTTTTCAACAAAATCATATCAATCACTGAGAAAATGGTATTAAAAAAATAAGAAATTAATAACTCACAATGAATAGGCCTTAAAGGCACTCAACAAAATTATATCAAGCACTGAGAAATTTGTAAAAAAAATAAGAACTTATTAACTCCACCCTGAATAGCCTTCAGGGCACTCAACAAAATTGTATTACCCCAATAGATACACACCTCCTAACCTAACTTAAACACTACTCTGGGGAACAAAGGTTATACCTGAGATTAAAATTATAAAGAAATATTAAATGCATTAAAGGAACTAAATCACAGTATCACTTACAACATAAGGGAGAAAACTCATCTGAAAAACAGTTCTCTCATTCTCTGGTTTCAATTAGTGACACAAACATTAAAAACAATACTATCACAATTATTTAAGAAATATTAATTACACACAGCAAGACAATATCACTAACTGAAAAAAATATTATCACTAGATTAAGAAGTTACTGAGTCCACCAATACCTGTAGACACATGCTCCCAAACCTAACACATAGATTCCACCTGCACTCAGTAGGTTTTTAAGGCACAACCAACAGGCACCCGTAGTTTAAGGCCCAAACCAGCCTTTCTCAACCTTGGAAATGTACCTCTAAGTTCCACTGGACTCTTGGTCCCAGTGTGTGACCCTGTATCACTCAGCTGGCTTCACTTTACCCCCAGTACATCCATGAAACGGAAGGGAGTGAGCCACTCAGACCTTGTACAGTTGAGAGAAGCTTTAGCTTCCCGTTAGTAGAAGGTTTTCACTAAGCTGCTTGAAGATATGTGGTATTGTGAGCCGAGGTAGAGGAGAGCTCATGACCCCAAACGATCGTCACGTCGTTAGTTGGGCACCCAGACGGGTAGGTTCACTCCAACTCTCACCATACACAACAGGTGGCTCAAACCCAGCTCGTTTCACCACTCGTCTCATACCGCCAGTGGACGTTATCATACCGCAGATGTTTCACACCGCGCGGGCTCTACAGAACCCTGAAAAATCCCAAGCTGTTAGCTATTTTCTCACCTCACCGTTTGTTCCTACCGCCCTATCTAGCTTTGTCTGAGATTGAATAAAACTTACTTGTTAATACTGATGTTAAATAACGAAGGCACCAGTTCACGTGGTCCGTCTCTCCTGGGTACAGAACAGAGATGGTCTTCTGGCGTGACCTCCCTCACAACTCCGCAGCCACGCTTGCTCACTGGTTCACACTTTTCAGGAGTGACTTATTTACCAAACGATTAACAGCTTAATCAGGACGTACGCAACATTTTCAGACTGGGAAACGATCTATGATTGCTTTTAATTTAATAACTGATATTCAATTTCATAATTCGCCTCCATATTAATTCGGTAAATTACATTTAATATCGTATAGGCCTAGTTCCACAACCTCTCGCTACGCGCGGGAGCGCAGTCTTCCCTCAGACGACCTTGAACTCAGTATTGCCAATGGTGATGCGTTTGAAATTACACTGAGATTTCTGAATATTACATATATATATATATATATATATACATATACATATACATATATATATATATATATATATATTTCATTAGCCCAATAAAGCACGCAGACTTCTACATACAATCAACACCTCAACCCGCCAGGATTCGAACCCACGGCCCACGAGCCCATGATTGTTACCGGGGAACGCTACCTCTGGACCACCAGGATACTAAAAGCAGTCCTAGACTCGGTTATATTTCACACACAAAGCCTGTTCAACGAGCTTATGGCGCCGTGAACCTCTAATGGGGACTACCCGTATCACTTAGGTGGTCAGGGTAACGTTTTACCAAATCCGGCTTCGAAACACGAGGATCCATATTTAGTTTCCTTGTTTTACCCCGGCTTGGAAGGAGAAGAACTCAGACAGGAAAAAGTTCAATGAGGATGAATTTTGGTGGGCAGCCAAAACGGCTTAGGGTTCACCAGTGGGCTTCCCTGTTGATCAAGTCAAAGGCCTTGGTTAGGTCGATGAAGGCCATGTACAAGTCACAGCACTGTTCTCTGCAGTTTTCTGGCGGGCAGCATAGATCATGTCAGTGGTGAGAAATGATGGTTTAAGGCCACACTGAGATTTTGGGAGGAAGTTTTCCGCCTCAGGAAGAAGTCTATTTAGGAGGACTCGAGCGATAATCTTGCCAGGTACGGACAGCAGTGAGATCCCGCTGTATTTGCCACAGTCTGACCGGTCTCCCATGTTCATATAAATAGTGGCGATGTAGGCGTCTTTAAGAACTTGGGGGATTTCCTCCTCTTCCCATACATTCTCCAGGAGAGAGTGATGACGGCTGGTAAACTGAGGTCCTCCTGCTTTATACACCTCGGCTGGATTCCATCAGACCCTGAGGCTTTGTTATTTGTCATCTGTTTTATGGCAGTAACTATCTCGTCCTGGGATCGAAGATAGTTGAGGTGGGTCAGCTCTGGATGCTAAGGACCTGCAGGGAAGTCAAGACATCTACATCGGTGTTTCGGTTGAGCAGTGAATGGTAATGCTCTCTCTAGCGCTGAAGGATGCCTTCTTTGTCTTTAATTAGGGAGTTACCGTCGGATGAAAAGGAAGGAGCTGCACCATGAATGATCGGCCCATAAATGTTTTAGTGGAATTTAAAAATTCCCTCATCTTGTGCTGATCTGCAAGTTTTTGTGTTTCACATGCTTTATTTTTAAACCAGTCGTTCTTCAGCTTGCAAAGTTCGCGCTGGGCCGCCGCTCTCTTCTTGCGGAAGGTATCACCCTTCGTCCGCTATTGAGGGTTGTACTGCCAGTCGGTTAAAGTAGCACGTTTATCAACGACGAGTACATTGATTTCCTGGTCATTTTTATCAAGCCAGTCCTGGTGTAGTCTTTCGATCTGGCAGAGGGTCTCTCTGCAGGTTTTTGTCATGGCGGTTTTGAGAATATCCCATTCGGCACTGAAATTCGGGTTGTTTGTTGTCGTGTTGTTTATCAGCCCATGTTCGAGCTGCTCTCTGAAAGCATGTGCTACCTGTGGCTCCTCCAGACGCTTAGTGTGAAAACCTCTTCTGGAGGCTTGTTGCCTCCGCCATTTTGGGGTGACGTGAAGTGAGAGCTTGGCTCTAACTAGCTGATGATCAGTGTTGTAGTGGTCTGAGCCACTCATGGTTCGGGTGATAAGAGCATCATGGCGATCTCCTTCTCTGATAACGAATTAGTCAATGAGATGCGAGTGTTTGGATCATGGGTGTTGCCACGAATCCTTGAACTTGTCGGTGTGCCTAAACAAGGTATTGATGATAGTGAGGTTGTGTGCAGCACACGTGCTGAGGAGGAAGTAGGCCATTGGGATTGCACCTGCCTAGTCCATTTCTCCCTATGGTTCCCTGCCAAACGTCAGCATCTCTGCCAACTCTGGCATTGAAATCAACAAGGAGCACAACCTTGTATTCTCTGGGGATGGAGGTTAGCACTCTGTCAAGGTCGGCATAAAAGACCTTCTTGATGTCATCCTCTGCATCTAGTGTTGGGGCATAAACACTGATGAAAAAAGGCATGATGTGAGTGATTCAGTTGAACTCGGAGCGTCATGAGGAATTCGTTGATCCTAACAGGCACTGCAGTTAGCCTGTGTAGGATGAGTTGGTGGATGGCAAAGCCAACTCCATAAATGTGGCTTCTCTCCATAGCAGGCTTACCCTTCCAGAAGAAGGTATAGCCAGACCCCCTGTTCTGTGAGTCGACCCTCGTTTGGGAGCCAGGACTCACTAATGGCTGCTATGTCGATGTTATACCTAACCAGCTCTTTTGCCACAAGGGTGGCTCTTCTTTCAGCGTGCTTATTTGTGCCAGTATCGAGAAGAGCCTTGACATTATATGCTATCAACCATAAGAGGTTGCATAGTTTGTTTTTGTTTTGATCTGTGATTATGATTGTGTTTTCGACCGCATAAGGATGACGGTGTGGCTGCCCAGTCAGGTTGTTTCTTCAGGCAGGCTATGTTTAGGACACCTTTTCTTGCCCCCTCCCCATGTGGGGTGAACAGAGTGACTCCTCGAGAGGGCTGCTCAGTCTCACAGACAGGACCAGATTGCACCGTTGCCTATTTCCCAGTGCATAAACGACCATCTCATTTGTGCGGCCCATGTGCAGAGTTGTGACTAGAGACTTTTGGCAGTCATCTCTGCCTGTCCTCATTGCCACTCGTCCGTCGCCATAGGAATTTTGGGGGTATAGGATTTTTGATGATGAAGAGCTGGATGATGGCAGTGCATGAGTTGATTTATCTTGTGAGGCAGGAGCGCAGACTGGAACCACACATCTTGACTCTCCTTTTTTCTGATCTAGTGGTGCCTGTCCGTAATGCATTGCCTTCATCTACGGGTGTAGTCTCTAGGTTCCCAAGGTCGTCACCTCTTCTGCCCTTACTGCCATTGGGGTCTTGTTGGAATTCTTTAAATATGTCTGCCTGACGAGGGACTCCACAGCAGATTTTTCGTTCGGGGTTTACTCCTGTATCCTTATATCTACCAAGCTTAATCCACAAAACAGCAGGGCAGTGGTTGGTAGGCGCTAGGCCGTGTCCACTGCCAGTGGGCCTACGCGCCGTCCCTTTGGGGCCCACTGCTACTCCGAAATCCCCTGCTGGTCTAGCCTGGACCCACGAGGCAACTAGTTACCTCGTGTTGCCACGTGTAGGCAGAAGTCTTGATCGTGAAGAGGCTGTGTACTGGCAGGGGAAGACTTATGCAAGTTGCCATCCTGTTCGCCACGAGGGTTACCCAGTGGAAGTAGCTGAAAGCTAGAGGAAGCAAACAGTGCTTGCACTTAACATTAACAATGTTGCCACACTACTGTAGACGCATTACACCACCCAGTGTGCGCACACACACACACATACACACACACCTCACCTTACACAATTGACATCCTCACACATTCCACCACCACATACCCACTCCACCACCTCAAACATTCCACCACCTCACACATTCTTCCATCTCACACCTTCCACCACCTCACACACTCCACCAACCCCATAAACTCCACCACCTCCCACACCTACTGCTCCCACACTCCACCATCCCACAAATTCCATTACCTCAAACACTCCACCGCCACCTACGCTCCACCACCCTCACTCCACCACCTCACACACTTTACCACCACCTCACACATTCCACCACCACCCACATTCAACCACCTGACACACTCCACTATACACACTCCACCACCTCACACACTTTACCACCACCTACACATTCCACCACCACCCACATTCAACCACCTGACACACTCCACCACCTCACATACTCCACCACCCCACACATTCCATCGCATCACACACTCTACCACCTCAAACATTCCACCACCTCACACACTCCACTACCTCACACATTCACTCCTACCCTATTCTCATATCTTATACATGTAATGAACCTTGACCTAATCTGAGATCTTAACATAATAGAAAAAACTACCAAACTCGTGTACACGCCTGGTACCGGCTGCAGCTATGACAAAAACTAGAAAGTGTGCGAGAGGAGGAGGATGGCCTTTCACACAGGGAAGATCCAGCTGTGGCTAGGAACTGCTTTCGCCTACGGCAAAAAGACGATCACCAGATGACATGGTACGGCGCCAAGACCTCAGGGAAACAAAAGGCACACACAATCACTTGACAGATATTATCCTGATACTTTCTCGATTTCTAAAATCATGTCGAACCAGATCACTCTTGCTGTCGGGATTTTTAATGATAATGATGAGTTTAATAATTAAATACGATAATAAAATAATAATAATAATAATAACAATAACAATAATAATAATAATAATAATAATAATAATAATAATAATAATAATAATAATAATAATAATAATAAAAAAAAGAATAATAAGAATAAAAATGAATAAGAATAAGAATAAGAATAAAAAAAGAAGAAGAAGAAGAAGAAGAAGGAGGAGGAGGAGGAGGAGGAGGAGGAGGAGGAGGCGGAGGAGGAGGAGGAGGAGGAGGAGGAGAAGAAGAAGAAGAAGAAGAAGAAGAAGAAGAAGAAGAAGAACCTGAGGAAGAATCATAAGGTGGAAGTAGGGGCTCATTCAGCTGAACAAACATGTCTCTACTTACATACCTCTTTACTTTCTCAGCCGCTCTCTTTATCACCTCACTTTCGTCCAAGGGGTTAGTCAACTCATACGCGGCACCATCTCTTATAATTTCTGTTATAGTGTACGGATCCCTCCACTTGGTATTCAACTTCCAACTGGTCCCAGGGCTGGGCGATTCATTCCTCACCCATACTGTTTCTCCTAACTGCATAGTTTGTTTCGTTCTTGATCTATTTGCTCTCTCTCTGGTCTCTCGTGACATTCCGGCAGACGTCTCTTTTATCAACCTATGGGCTTCTTTCAACTCTTGACTGCTCTCATTCTCTATTATAGGTAAGTCAATTCCTACTTGTCTTTGTACATGCCTTGAAAAAAAAGCAAAATGAGGCTGTACCCCAGTTGTAGCATGGACAGACGTGTTCAGAGTAGACTGCACGGGACTGAGAAATTTTGGCCACTGAAGTGGATTATCTTCACACATGATTGCAAGTGTTGTTTTAAAGGTCCTGTGCATTCTCTCTGTGACACTAATACCTCTAGGGTGGTAAGGCAATGTAAAATAGTTCTTAATGCCAGTTACTTTACATAATTCTCTTAATTGTGTTGCTGTAAATTCACCTCCATTATCTGCAATGACTACTCCAGGGATACCAAAAACATTAATGAATTTACTAAATTCTCTGGTCACTTCCTGAGTGGATTTGGTTCTCAACGGATAGAAATTGACAAACCTAGAATAGTGATCTATGACGGTCAACACATAGCGATATTCATTCACACTATTATGTAAGTCTGTCAAGTCCACAGATACTCTCTCCAAAGGTTTAGTTACTTCTGACATCCCCTGCCATTGCTGTTCTAACCCTTTCGTCCCTTTGAATCTTTGACACACTTCACATGATTCTACAAATTTCACACAGTCTCTGCGATAATTGGGCCACTAGAAAAGGCCTTCTACTCTGGCTATAGTCTTCCACTGTCCTAAGTGACCTGATGTCTCTCTGTTATGTGCCCACTCTAATGCTGCTCTACGCAAATGATCAGGTATTACAAGGCAGTACAGCAATGCTTTATCAATTTGTTCCTTTACTAAATACAATACCCCCTCCGCTACTTCAAATTTGTCAATAGTCGTCTTAGGATATTTATGTTTGGGTACCTGTCCTCCTTCTAAATAACTAGCCAATGCTTCCCACCTCTCTTATTTACTTTGTTCTACTCCTAACTGCCGCTGCGTTAACCCACCTAGCTGAGGGAACTGACCTGCTGTCCTACTCCTGGCTACTTTCCTTAGGGCCCCTACCGGCCTACTCAATGCGTCCGCGACGAGATTTGCCTTTCCAAGTTTGTACTCTATCTTATAGATGTAATTCCTCATTTCCAACATCCATCTATTCATTCTTTGACTTTTAGTTTTCTTGTTAAAAACAGACGTTAACGGCTGGTGATCAGTTTTGATGGTGAATTGGGAACCCCACAAAAAATGATGGAAAAATCTACAGGCTAACACTATCCCTAATGCTTCTTGGTCAGTGGTGGAATACCGTGTTTCCGCGGGCTTTAGCTTCCGAGAGAAATACCCAACAGGACGCAAAGAACCGTCATCCTGTAATTGATTCAGTGATGCTCCTACACAAAAATTACTAGCATCACTGTGTAGCTCAAATGGTTTATCCATGTCCACTTTTACTAGTACTGGAAAGGAAGCTAATATCCGCTTTAACGTTTCAAAAGCTGTCTGGCATTCATCTGTCCAGGCAAAGGCAGCTTGTTTCTTAGTGAGTTCTGAGATAAGATATGCAGTCTTAGCAAAATTTGAAACATGCTTACGATAAAACACGCACATCCCTAAAAATTGTCGGACTTGTTTGACATTAGTGGGTGGCTTACAGTCTGTTACTGCTTTTACATTCTCTGGGTCAGGCTCAATGCCTTTCTCTGAAACAATATGTCCCAAGAATTTTACTTGTCTTTGACCAAACTGACATTAAGATAGGTTTAATTTGATTCCCATATTTACAAACCTGTCAAATACTTTAGCCAATCTGCCCATGAGGGTATTGAAATCATTAGCCCACACTATGACATCATCTAGATAGTTCCTGACCCAATCTTCTTCTGCTAAAGGAGCTAAGACCCTGTTTACTTCCCTAGTAAAAACGGCTGGGCTGGCTGACAAACCAAAAGGGAGGCGTTTGAACCGCCATAAAATATATCCATCACTGAAGGTGGTTATATCTCTACTGTGAGGGTCAAGAATTACCTGATAGTAAGCATCTTTCAAATCCAAGGTGGCATAATATTTATTTCCGGCAGCCTTCTCAACTAATTCATCCAATCTTGGCAAAGGTTGTATATCTACTTTCAAGTGTCTGTTGACTGCTCGGAAATCAAGGCACATACGTTTCGATCCATTAGGTTTAGTTACTAACACGATAGGTGATAGCCAGACAGCGGTTGATGGTTCAATGATGTCCCTATCTCTCATGTCTCTCATCATTTCTTTAATAGTATCCTTGGCTTTCTCGGGATACCTATATTGAGGTCCTCTTACGGGTTGTTCATTGACCAATGGGATGTTAGCTGGCAAACCCTTAATTGTTCCTATTTCATTTGGACCTAAGACAAACAACGCATCATGATTGATTACCACATGTTGCAACTGTGTCCGCGTGTCCCTATCTAAGTGTGGCCATTGCTGGGTCCTAATTAACTCCTTCAATTTGTCCTGTCTAGTTTCTCCACGCTTCACTTCATCACAGTCTGGTACCATAGAATTTAATACTTCTTGAGCTCGTCTAATTCTCTGGACTGGGGAATTTTCCATACCACTACAAAGAATGCATTGAGTTGGGGATTTCACATTATGAGTCAGTCTTAAGGGGATTTCGTTAGACTTTTTATCATTTTCTCTCTGTATGGCCAGGTGATGTGGTGAGCACAGTGGTATTTCTACAGACCAGTCTACCTTACCTAACTCTTCGTAAATGTGTGAGATAGTTCCGAGATTATTCCCTTCATCATCAAAGTAACAGAATTCATCATCATGAACTACTTCATATTCACCTAAAACAGCACCAGGACTCAAACAAACTGGTTGCTCTGAAACGTTTCTCATAGGAACATAAACACAGGAATCATCTTGGACTACCACACTCATATCCGGTTGTTGCTTCAACCCCCTATGCGTAAATCTGATACATAATGTCTGACCTAACCCTTCCTTCACTTTAACTGGTCTAATTTGAGAACTGTGCCCGCTTATTATAATCTTTCTATCAACGTGCAAGTTAGTTAGCTTCTTGGGAGAAGATAAGATCGAAGCATTCGTGAGCAGTTTGACTTTGACAACCGTTCGCAACTTTCCTCCATGACTTGGTTTCCAATAAACTTGTTTATGACCCCCCCAACTGAACTGATTTTTTTCGTGATGCCACCAAACTCCAAATCTGCCTAAAATGTCTGCTCCCAATAATACATCAGTATCCAACATGCTATCTTCCACTATTACGGCTTGGTGACGGATTCTTTTCCTACGGGACAACTGTACACTGATGACAACAGTGCCTTGGGTCTTAAACTCTTCCCCGTTAATAGCTACATATCTCTGGGTACAAGGCCTAATGGGCCCTACCTTCAAGGCACTAACCAAGCTATCTTTAATGATAGTAGCTTCACTGCCCGTATCAACCAACGCTATACAAGTATGTCCACATATAGGTAACTTAATACATGGAGAACTGTGTGGGAACGGATGTCGTGGTCATTGGCCCGAAGGGGGATTCCTAGCTTGGCGTCCTGGACAAGTGGTAAAATAACTCCTACAGTTCATCCCCAGGCACGCGTAGCATGAACCTGGCCCTGGTCTGGAGGGGCAATTATGCGGACTATGGTTATCCTTCTTACAATATCCGCACCATTCATTTCCTGTCCAACTTTGAGTGTTAGTTTCCTTCCACCTCGTGTTCTGATCCGGTCTTCCGTCAGTCTCGTTCCTATGATAGTCTCCCTGGACTCTATAATCCTCTGGTACTGGTTCCTGGCGGGTCTGTCTAACATGTTGCTGTCCCCTGCCCTGTGATCTCAAATACCATTCCCTACACTTTGTCAACTCATTCAAAAAGGGGTCTAAGGATATGCCTAACCGGTGGTATCTTCTTAACTCTCTCTGCATTTGCCCTGGCAAACCCTCATACAATACATCTTTCATAAGCTGATCTTTCCCTTGTATCAATTCAAACTTCCTCTCTATGGCTGCCAGCTTATACTTCATTCGTTCCACACATCTTTCCGGATCGTCCTCTACATGATATTCTTCTCTAAAAAAATCTGCCCATGCCTTATTCAGAGTATTCTGGCCCGTGTTGAACTTTGTCAAAGCTTGCTTAAGGGTCTTCCAATCACACATCCCCCTGCTATCCAATTCCTGTAGAACCCTCTGCTCTACGGGACTCTCCATTCTGCTTAGAGCCGCTTCTACCCGATGGTCATCCTGCTTAAGTAGCCACTCTAATATTGCTCTCAGAATCCGACCCTGTTAGTATTTCCAATGATAACGTTCTAACATAACTAAGGTTGAACACGGCTGCTTCCCTATCATCCCTCTTGGCACTGTCCGTTATTTTGGAATGAACCCCTGGATAAACTCTAAGGCTACCTGGGTGTGTGGTGTCGTTCCCTGATTGTGGTACAGAGTGGGCACTTTCTGTCGGTGGGTCAGTTGGGGTTGTGCCCTTACCTACACCATACTCTAGAACAGTGTCTTGGTTCTTTGCATGCTGGAGTTCTCGTTTTAGTTCCTTAACCTGTCTCTGTAATTCTTCTAGCTCTGAGTATTGTCTCTCGACGATCTGCAAAGTCCGTTCCAATCTCTCTTCTAATGTGTCCCCTACCATGGTACTCTCCTGTTCTACTGACTCAGCCATTTTGACCTAAAAATGCTACCCCTCGACCAAAGAAAAATACGAACCGCTTAACACAACTACTCTCCTGTACTACTACAACCTGAATTGATCAATGGTATAATACAACACTATGCAACATCTTAACATGGCACCAAAAATTATAACTCACATCAACTGGAGACCGAAAGTCCTATGGTATTCCATAGGTGAACCACTTAGCAACATCAGAGGTGAACCACTTGAGACACTTCTCAGACACAGTGTGGACTCCCTTACTTCAACGCCAACAGGGTTAATCCACAACTTCTGCAATTATTAATACATATTAACACTGGATAAAACACCAACACAAAACACATCAATGACACAGATGACTTCAGTACTGAATAAATTTTTAAAAATTCTTCTTACATTTCTGTACTCAATCAATGTTATTCACATGCAAGTATCACTCAAAAATCAGTTTATCCATCATTAAAATACTTGTCTATTTCTGCAACTTAAATCACAGCTTCAATTCCCTCGAATTTGATCAATGAACAAAAACCATCCCACCGCTATAGCCACCAATTTATACTGCCAGATTCGGGGGTCGTTAATACTAAGGGTAAATACTTAACTCTAATCTTAATTTCTAAGGGTCGCTGCCACCAGACCCCCTCTGGACAGCATGTACTGTAGCTCGTTAGGTAGCGTGCAGAGTGGACTCGGCATTGGGTTAGGTTTTCCATTGACCAGATCGATAAGGGGAAAGAAGGGTGAAACCATAACATGTCTTAATTAATTTATTCCTTATAAAGCATACTGGTAAAAAACATGCGCATGAATGGGTCTTCCTCGGAAGAACTACGAAAATGTTGGTTACCCAGATGGGCACCAGACTCTTACATTAATGGCGTGCCATCCACATACTTATTGCCTAACAATCTGTGACCACCTTACCTCGGTCATTCCTTCTTACACTATCCCTTAACACCTCAGACTGCTCCACCTGTATGGAATATAGCACCGTCGGTTATCATACATAGTAGCACCATCTCAACACACATGTTACACTCCATACCTGCAAGTATGGGACTCCTTGTGACTTTTAGGTATACACACCAGGCACCTCGTTCGCACACCGCCCTAGGTGGGTAAAGACGAGGGCTTCACCCAGAGACATATCAGCACTATTTCTACGCCTGGTATTATAGGTCGCTCCAGGTGACGACCGCAGAGTTTCTCACGGTCTCCTTATTTGTGACTACTCATTTGGAGTGGTGTGCTGGAAATCCACAGGTTCACAGTAGATTGGCATAGCTGGGAGTAGTCACCACCTGTTGGGACGCTCAGGGATAATGGATGCCGGGCGGCAAGGCATTCCGACGGCATGGAACCTGAGGCGACGGTAGAACGGGGGATACTGAGAAATAATGCCTGATGGGCGTTTATCACACCCCCTATCACATTACTATTACACTTAAATATCCGGCAAAGCTTTAAGCTTTAATAACTTCTATATAAACCTTAATTATAGTGCGTGATATAGCCCGCTAGGACACTGACCTGAGGCGACGGTAGAACGGGGGATACTGAGGACAGTGCCCGCCGCTCCTCACAGAGTAGGCCTACAGTTTCCAATCTTTAATTTTTACTTTTATTTCTTACGGTTCTCACCTGAACACTTTTCGGCATATTGTCACTCATGCCGTATAAACACATATTTTAATCCTAAATTACACACTAAGGTACATGGCGCGCCTTGAAACAAAGGCTGAAGGTTCACGGCGGGGGTGTCAACTTCACTTAAAACTGTAATGAGGGATCCTCCTCTCACACATTACACTATTTGAACACAGACATAAGATTCTCTGATCACTGTACCTGTCGTGGGTATATTTCACATGAGGATACGAGGTGTATTAAGTTCATACCAGCGCATACAAGATATTTCCTTTCAAGTATAGTTTCTGGGTCACTTCCAACACCTCACATAGTTCTGATACATTTATCCTTTTTCTAGATCATTGTTCTCATGTATTTTCATATGATATCTGTGGAAGTTATGTTCGCTACACGCTCACAGACGTAAATAGTATGACCTTCAAACCCTGATCCACACTTAGCCCTACAGTACACTAGTCCGGCTCAACTGGACTTTAACATTCATCTTATGGATAACCTGAGTTCTCCTTAATGCTATGAATACATACAATTAATATGATATAACTGTACCTGGGAACAATACAACACATGGTCTAGTAACATTGAGTAGCTGAGGTATCCTTTATCAATGTTTCCCGTTTTCTGAGGTTCTACAAGCACGGTGGATTTGAATGTTATATAGCATAATATGAATTAAATGGGTTTTTTAGGAATGACAATGATGTGCGCAGTACACCACAATATGCAAGCTTCATATATTTTGGAGTGTGCTCAGTTACCGTTATTATTGTGTGCTGAACATCATGAGCATTTCAATGATGGTAGCAATTGTAACTATATTATCATATTGTGTTATAAGACAACACATTCTAAGACGTGTCATACAGATCATTGTATACCACACAATACATAATTTGTGGCTGTTAAGTTACTTTGATATGAATTTTCATGCTATATAGTTTAGGACATCATTAAGGACATGGATTTAAGATAACACTGTAGGTGAGTTAATATATATTAATTGTATTTACAAACAAAACTAAAATCCAAACAATACACACATCTTAGAATTTGGTCCAGCCACCCATTGCATTCAGGACTTCATCAAGGCGATTAGGGAAGTAGTTGACCAGCTTCAGGCACACCCCTGGTCGTCGACGTTTACTCTCCCACACGTCGTAAGCTTTGGCCTCTATTGCTGCACAGGATCACTGCTCCCCAATATCCCAATCACGTTTCATCATGGCCCAAATACGTTCAATCGGATTAATATCACATCCTAGTGTTGGCCAGTCGATGACCTCAATTTCAGGGTTAACCTGGATGTAGTCGATCACTATGTTGCTGGTATGAATGGGACTGTTGTCATGAACCAGCCCAAGAGTGTGGGGGGCTGGAACTGCCATAGCCAGGACTGTAGTAATTCGCACTTGCTCCAAGATTGTCTACATACTGCTCACCAGTGAAACGGCCATTGATCTTGACCAGTTCACCTGGCCCATGTGCCCACATTCACCCCCAGAATGACACTGAAACCTTACTACTCAATGCGCGATGTTGAGTGTGTTTCTCTTGGTAGCATGTTTTGGGGGGCCGCCAGCACTGCCTTGCTTCGGCTCCCACTGACCTGAACACCGTTTCATCGGTAAATATAATGGTTCTCCAGTATTCTTCTCTATGTGGAAGGTGTTCCAATGCAAAGCCGAGTCGACACTCCTTGTGAGTAGGTGTCAGCCACCCTTTGTGAGCTGGAATATGGCAGTCGATCCCGGTTTCATGAAGTCGGCGTCTCGTCGTCATGTGATGGCAGTTGAGGCCCAGATTTCTTGTATGCTCCACTGATGTTCGCATTGGATATGCCATTGCAGCTGCCACGATCATGGCGTCCATCCTTGCCGACGTTACTCGTGGCCTCCCACTTCGAGGTTTCGTCTCCACTAAGCCCTCTTCCTCCCACCGGCGGATCCACCTCCTAATCGTCTTGGTGCTCCTCCCCACTTCGACAGCATTGTTCGGCACAGTTGCCCCGGCTCTCCACATCCCGATAATTTGACCTCGTTCTGCAATCACTGCGGACGAATTTGCTAGTCCTGCAGGCATATCTGAAATGGCAGAGTAATATTATGTTGTGGTAACTGATGCAGGCTTTTATATACGAGAGTAAATTAATGGTACTAGTAACACCTAGGTTAAGTATTATTACTCTGACATAACGTTTTGGTAAATCTTTTTGGATCAACTGCCCAAGAAACCCTTCCTATTTCATGTATTCATAGTGAACTGCAAGTGGATCTTGCCCACCCCCCCCCCCCCAAACCTCCATCACCACCCCTGCGACTGTAGAGCGAACATTCGCCGATAATCATCATCATCATCAAGATTTAGTTTAACCAGACCACTGACACCCATTTGAGTCTCTCCTAGGGCTGGCCAGAGGGATTAGTTAACATATATTTCTGTTTCTATAATTTTGTGTTATATTGTTTGGAGGAGATTACAGTATTTCAAAAAGGTCAAAACTGAACTCAGAGAAAATTTTGGGGTCTCTGCTAAAATATCTTACAATGTAGGGTTAGTGAAGCACATTGTTCGATACCGATAATAAATAGGGCATTCAATGAGAATATGTTGGACTGTTATTTGTGTTCGACAGTTGGAGCATATAGGTGGAGCTCCATTAGGGGAAGACACGAGTTGGCCATGAGTCAATCGCGTATGCTCAATTCTTAGACGATTCAGAGTAGTTTCGTGATGTCGAGTGGATTGTTTTGATGATGACCAAGGATCAATTGATGATTTGATCATTTTTAGCTTATGACTTGTTGGTTCATTTTCCCAGGACTTTTGCCAATCGTCAAATATTAATTGTTTATAAGTAGTTAGCCTTGCCGATAATCAAAGTATATGGTTTTCCACTGCTTTACATATTTCTTTGACAATTTTCAGCAATGACATGTTCGTCCCAGATTACATATAACTGTAATAGGTTACATTACGTTAGGGTTCGTTATATAAAAACGTTTTTCTTCATGTTCATTGAGTCGTTCTGAATTCCATTTCTGCTCAAAACACTACATTACCCAACCCAAACTCCCAGGTTGCAACAAGGGGTGTAACATAACCGAGTAAGGTAACGTGCGGCAAATGCATAGCACATCAAACACCAGAGGTGAAAGAATATGTGATTCTGAGTATAAAACTTCTATACATGTATGGATTTTTCGGTTTACGTTTAGCAGTGAGGTGGATTTTACAAATTACCCAAGGCAACCATTACAAATGGCGGAGTCGAAGCGGGAGATACAGATAGCGATAGCAAAATAGTGGAAAGGGGAAAGAAGGTTTAGTAGTGAAAGAATGTGGGTTAAACGGAACAGACGTTTAGGAGGAGAGAAAGTGTGTGGCCTTCTGCCCACTGCATGGTATTGGGTGGTAGGTTGGGGTGACTGGGGCGATGGGAGGGAGGAAAGGATGTGGAGAAAAGAAGGCGAAAGGATGTGGAGAAAAGAAGGTGAAAGGAAATGGAGGGCCCATTCCTATTGGGGTGGGGTGCACCTCATCTTTAATTTGTTTGGAGGGCCCATTCATTATTTTTACTGAGTAGGGTTACACTTTTTATTAAAGATAGAGGGAAACGGATGGAGATAGAAAAGTGGTGGCTCAATATCACATATTCTTTCACCTGTACAAATATCTGCTGTCACTCATGGGACATCCTGCAATAGTATAAGGACGACATGGGCTATACTGACAAATTAATGTGACTTACCTGTTGGTGACAAAGATTGGTAGGAATGAGACCTCGGCATGTTTCAGTGTTCGACATCATCTCCTTCCCCTGGTGTGGGTGGCACCAACCTTGGGAACAACTTGTGTATTCTCCGTGACTACCATTACTGGTAGTCACAGAGAATTAATTACTGGTGTGCCCATCAGTCTCCCCGTCGTAGCCATGAACGGCAGAGATATAGTCGTTGTAGTGCTTTTATTTACCCGTTACACATCTCTCACCATGCTTAATAATATTAACTATCTTCATGACATTCTTATTGTTATCAGTGATTGCGGGATTCACGATGTTATGCTCCACCTACACACAGCCTGTTACTAGACTAACCCCCACCTCCTCTATCCCCCCCCCCCCACACACACACTACAGTGGGCGACATCTGTTGGCCGATCATAGCATTTCCCCCAGCTGTTTCGAAACTTCAGACTCAAGGCTATTCGAATCCTCACTGTGGTTGGGTAGTGGACACGACTTTGGTGCAAGATAGTACATGGGTTGGGTAATAGAGATGTGAGAGGAAAAATATTAATTGACTTTTGTAAGGAAAAAAGATGATAATTGCAAATAAATACTTTGAACAACACCCTTGCCATTGCTATACGTGGGTGTCACCCCAGGGCAAAGTACACAACATAGTCAGGAATCAAATAGATTATATTTTAATTTGGGAAAGATTCAGAAATTCAATAACCCGAACCAAGACTTATCCAAGGGCAGATTGTGGGTCAGATCACGTCCTATTAATGAGTTTAACAATGTTAAAACTTAAAAAATTAAAACAAGAAAAACTATAAAAAAATCAGGTGGGATTTAGGGAGGCTCAAAACAGGGACAGGGATAGAATATGAAACTTAAACTGAAAATAGATCTTCAGTATTGCTAGAGAGTGACTTTGATGAACAAGGACAAGGACAACAATTAATAATTACAAAGGAGTAATGTTTGAGACTGGGGAAAACTTATAGGACATAGGAGGAACCAGGCTAAAAGTAAGTGGATGACAAATGAAATTTTAAAGAAAATAAATAGGCGAAGAAAGATGATAAGAGCAAGGGAGCTTTACAAAACAATTAACAAGGAAATTTAAAGGGAATGCAGACAGGCCAAGAAAGTTGATCTAGAAAGGAAATGCAAGGAGATTGCAGATGATGACAGAAGGCACAATTGTAGGGAAATGTACAGAAAGATTAAACAAATGAACCCAAAAAACATATAAATGAGCTAGGATTATTAAAATCAAACACAATAATATCCTGTTTAAGGCACAAGAAGTAAAAGAGAGTATGTAGAAGGAATATGTAATAATAAGGATAGGTTAGAGGTAAGAAATGGAAAGGAAATAAAGATGGAAACGGCAATTCAGGAAACAGAAACTGAGGCAGCAGTGAACAAAATGAAAATTTTTAAAACTTGTGGGGTTGATCGGCTTTCAACAGAATTTATAAAACAAATGGGCAAGAAGAATATATAAATGGGTTAATTACATTTGATTTATATACTGATTCATCCCCTGTAACTTTCCACTGGCTATGAGGTGACATGTTCAGAGCACGTGATAAGGCGTGCCCATGGGAAACCTCATCATATTATGCTGAGTTTAGTCATTACTTGCCGGCCTTTCTGGCCACCTAAAGAGAGCATTACTACTCAACCCCTCACCCAAGAAGGAAGTGATTAAACTGTCTATTTACATAGCCCCCGTCCTTCTCTTAACATTCATAGCTACAGTGATTAGTTACGGTTGATTTACACTCTGGAATTGTATTAACAGCAGTTTCTCAATAATAGGAGAAACAGACAATTGGGTTTCTCTACTCTAACCCAATATAATATATATGATCAGTCCTATATGCATTACGACCAGTTCATATGGTGGCAGCTAGGTATGGTACGGATACGACATTCCTGTCTGAATACACATTCTACATACCAAGGGGGTCAGTGTTTACCCAAACACGAAAACAATAAACAGTGACGTGTTACATGAAATATCAGAGTGTATTGCTATATCCTGTAGTGAGACGATTATAGTTGAGTGTTTTCATTCTTTCCCCCAAAGTGGTGTGCAAAATTATTTACAATAACCTATACTGAGTTATTGTTGACTAACTACGATACGGCTAGTTAGTAATACCCCTGTTTCACGACAAGTGGTGGTGGTCAGGAAAGAGCATCATCAGCATTGCCACCCTTTGCCCGCTGCTTACATTGTTGCAAGTATACCCGCAAATTGCAGGGTTTACTAACATGGGACCTTTCACAAGTGTCTGGACGACTGTTGTGGCTTCGAAAGATAGATGATTGCAGTTCTTCCGGTGCCCCAGAAAAAACCTTTATAAGCAGGGCTTCTGACGGTTTGGGCACACAGCAGGCGACATCGTAGCAGCGAGAGGAGACCTGATTCTTCGTCGTCAGCAGTTTGGAAACCTGTGGAAGGTACTCCCCTGTGGTGAAGTGGATTCACCCAGGGTTCGTCATTGTACGTCATTGTAGCGTGTCTGGTGGTTGCTAGGCGACCACACTCAAGAGGAGCACGCGCCGAGCCACCTTGGGAGGGCGGCAAGACCCACCCACTCACCACACCCTACCTCCTCCTACAGCTGTGGATCGCGTTTTCTATGCAGACGCCCAACTCCTGCATTAGGTATTTAAAGGTTCACATATTCTATACACACATTTACATAGTCAACGGCATATCTTCACACTGATAGGACATCGGGTAGGCTATATCGTTGTTGTAAGTATCTTACTTATTTTAACACGTACTGACTTTATATGTTTTTCAGTGGTTAATACCAGTTCCTGTAAATGAGAGGCAAGTGTGTTGTTCTTACTGTAAATCATTGTGTGACCCATTTGACACTTCATGGATAAATTTTCAAAGTTATGGTCTGAGGACATTACTGATTTAGCCTAGCTGTTTTGCTGACGATTCATATATAGAACGTATAGATGATAAACGTCACGTTTCTACTGCAGAGGTTACATTAGGGGGGGGGGGGGGGAGCCAGAAGCACAGTTTGACGATTCTGTCAAGAGTAGTGAGATCTTATAGAGAAGTCATTTGACGATTTAAACCGTCGGACCCTACGATATGGTAATCAGTATAGTACCTCACCTGATAAATCACAGGCTGTTCCTCCTCCTCTTCCGAGTTACAGTGTGTCAACTAACTTGGCGTTACCTGCCCCTTTGACTGAGCTTTCATTGAGGAGTAAGCTTGGTAGAATAACTGCTTCTAACGCTAATACAGCTTCTTCGAGCGCTAATATGGCTGCAGCTAATGCGAATATGTCCACTAACCCCGCGAATGTGTTTCACGTGATTCCACGAAGTGATCAGGTACGTGATTTTACTGGTCAGGTTGATTACAAAATCACGCATTTCATCCGTGCATGTGAAGATACAATGCGCAACATACATCTTACGGATGATTGTGAGAAGAAAGCGTTCGTTCGTTCCCATATCCCGCAGGGTTCATTTGCTAGTACGCACCTGAATGCGTATGGTTTGACGGACACCGATTATGTAAAGTTCAAGGGGACTCTGATTGGTATTTTCGAGTCTGGGTCCCACTTAGGTCAGTCGCAATGGATCTTTTGCTGGCTTGATCGACTAGCCCCGGCGGTTCACGCAGAATCCCCGATGGGGGCTGTCTCTATTGTTGGAGAGGTCAGACAGGATATGGAAGCAACTTTCGGCGGATCAAAGTGGTACGACGACGAGGGTAAGATATCCGCAGAAAACGTGGAAACTTTAATTGAGTTGGTTAGTTTTCTGATTGAGGTTCGTCGCCCCATCTATGGTCGAGCCCAGGAAGTGGAATTTGTTCCGCCTACTGTTATGGTGGATTACACTAACAAGCTGGCACCTAAGTTCACTGGACCTCTGACAGCACGTACTTCCCAGGCCACGGCGCCTCCCCCGGTAGCGCAAATGCAGCCGTTGGCTCCGATCACACCTCAACACCAGGGTTACAAGCATCGACGATCTTTAAGGTGTACCCGTTGTAATAAAAGGGGTCATTCGATTGATGATTGTTACCAGCTCCAGGGTGGTGGTGTTAGTGTAACGGAGAGAACCCATCCCCCCACAGGCGCTAGGCAGAAGCAGGGACCGCCAAGGACGTCCATGGAGGCGGTTAGACTACGTCTCCACCTGGCCAAAGATCAGCAGCATGGTGTGCATTCCACCGGTCAGCATCTCACAGCACAGATGAGTGTGACATAATGATAAAGGCCAGGGGTGTGGACTCTGGAGTACCCCGGTAACACAGCAGCGTAAAGCGCGCCGTTACCAGGATAAGAAGTCGGGGGAAGGCCAGCACCTGTCAAAAAACGAGGAAGGATAGGTACATTGGTGCCTACTTCCCACAACACTTCTGTGACAGCCTCATCAGTAGCGGCGCTAAGTAAAGTTGGAGGTGTTGTCAGTACCGGTGAGAGTGGGAGAAATCAGATTGACTCTGGATATAGATACGGGTGCATGCGCGAATGTTTTTGCCTTGACATCCTATCTAGAGTTACAACGTAGATGCCCTCACCGAGATTTTTTATGGAGACCTACTGACGCCGATCTCGAAGGAGTATCCGGCACGCAGCTGAGTATTGAAGGAATGGTGACGTTACCACTTAGATTTTCAAGACGTGGTACTCTATGCTGACTTTTATGTGGTCCAGCAATTTAATTTGCCAGCTGACAGATTAAGTGGTCTCCCAACAATCAGAATGAATAGTATAGATGTTCGCCCACGTAATAATGCTATTACGATTAAAGGTGTTTCCTACAACGCTATGCGTCATTCTGCGCCATTGCTCTCAGCAAGGTCGAAGGTGTTGTCCACCATTCCCACACGGAGGAAGGCGCATAATGTGTCAGAGCAAGTCCCAGACCTCACACCCTCACTTCCCCAGCGTGTTAATAGCAGCAAGAGTTGGAAGATTGTACCTGCAATTTTGAAGAGTACTCTCCACTATCAGAATGAGGAATTCACCAAGGCCACTGTGGAATTACCTGACGTGTCTACGGGGACTGATGTTGTATGTCTCCCGTAAACGTGCAAGGTAAAGGATTTGTCGTTCAAGTCGACGTTGAGCACGATACGACCTGGTGGTTTAACAGACGTTCTAGTTCTAAATAGAACAGGCGTTCAGAGGATATTGAAGAAAGGATGTTATTTGTGTGATTTTCTGGTATATCACAACAATGTTGAATTACAGCCTACGCAATTACCAATTGGTAGTATTGTTTCTCAATCCCAACAGACTAGGCAGGAGAGGATAGATCAAATAGCGCCACATGCTGAGGTGATGGATCATCCTCAGGGCAGGACACGCCTTTTAGAGCTGCTTGCTGACTACAGAAACATTGTAGCCTTGTCATTAAAGGAAGGCACAAATCCTATCTATGTACCAGCTTACCGACTAACACATAGCCAGCGCGCTATGTTGGATGAGAATGTTATTACGCATTCTAAGTCCCCTATCAATAGCCCTTTATTCCTAGTACCAAAGAAGGATGGTGATTGGCGCCTAGTTATTGATTTTAGGCGCGTCAATGAATGTACGATCCCGGATAGGTACCCTCTGCCTGTCTTGAGTGATATATTGCAGTCCTTAGGCAAGGATAATGCTGTATTTAGCAACTTAGATTTGCTTAGTGGGTATTGGCAAATACCACTCGATGAGAAATCACGGGAGGTCACGGCATTTAGTACTCCCCTGGGCCACTTTGAGTTTCTGCGTATCCCTTTTGGTCTCAGGAATGCCCCACTAACATTTCAAAGAACGATCAACACCCTGTTTGCCGGATTGATAGGTACCACAGTCTGTGCTTATTTGGATGATCTAATAGTAGTCAGTAAGGATGTCGATACCCATCTGATTAAACTGCGTAAAGTGTTAGAAAAGCTTTCCACAGCAGGTCTTAAGATTAAATTTTCGAAATGTGAGTTTTTAAAATCCAGAATCCATTTCCTTGGTAATGTAATTGACGGTGACGGCATTCATACAGTTGATGATAAAGTTAAAGCTATATCTCAGTTCCCACGTCCTACATCGGTTGATGAAGTGCGTAATTTTCTTGGTTTATCTGGATATTATCGTTCTTTTATTAAGAACTATGCAACATTGGCATCACCCCTAACAAGGTTGCTCAAGAAAGATGCGATGTTTGTCTAGGATGCTGAACACGAAAATAGCTTTGCGGCATTAAAGATAGCTCTTACCAATTCCCCTGTTCTGGCATTCCCTGATTATACTCAAGCTTTCACTCTGTGTACTGACGCTTCTGGACAAGGAATCTGAGCTGTACTCATGCAAGTGGATTCGAGAGGAAAGTTTAGAGTGATAGCTTTTGCGAGCCGTAAACCTAATGATGCAGAAACACGTTATTCAGTAACGCATTTAGAGACATTATCTTTGGTTAATTTAAAAAAAATCAATATATGTATTATTACCTAGAAATACTGTAACCCTCGATTACACCCACTTTTGAACAATAAGCTTAATAAATCAAGCCTGCAAAGTTTTATTTAACATAATTTTAAGTAGAAAGTGAGTTATCTGAAGAGCAAAATCGATTTAAAAGGGGGAAATGAACTTGAGAAACTATATTTAGTCTAAGAATTTTGAGTGAAAGGGCTTTATAAGTCCAAAGAAATTTGTACATCTGTTTTGTTGATATTGAAAAACGCTATTGATAAGGTAAAGCACAATAAACTGATGGAGATCTTGGAAACAATAGGTATTGATGAAGGACCTTAGATTTCTACAGAATATTTACTGGCAACAGGGTGCTACAGTGTTAGTAAATAAGGAACTTTCTAATTAGTTCACTGTTAGACAGGGAGTAAGACAAGGCTGTGTTTTATCTCCAACATTGTATAATATATATTTAGAATTTTTAACTGTAGAAGTTATAAGTGATAATGAAGGACTAAAAGTTAGTGGAAACTGGTGAAAAATATGGTTTAAGAGTGAATGCTGTAAAGACTAAAGTAATGGTTTATTTCCAAATTGAAAAAAAAAGCTAAAATAAATATTATGCAGGCAACAGGGAACTTAAAAATGTGAAAGATTTTGTGTATTGGGGAAGTAACATCAGATGCGATGGTATGTAACAGCACTTTGCATTATATAAATATTCACCCAAATGTATTACACCAAATTATTCACTAAGATATTCAACAATGACTCAGTAGTTTTTCACGTTATACACGTTTTTTTTTTTTTTTTACTTTATTGGGCACCCCCTATATACTGTGCAAGATGAAGTGCAGAAGCGCTTACAGCGCCCATCTGGGTAGCATGCTAAGTTCATGCTTGCATTTATGTCTCATGAATTAAGGGCATGGAAGCCTGAAGGGTCATCGGTTTTTTGTCAAGGACATAGAAGCCTGAGGAGTTATAGGTTTTTGTCAGCAAGTTATTGGAAGCTCCAACAACTTTCCCTGAATACGAATTCGCAACTTTTCAATATACAACAGGTACCTACTTTACTGCTAGGTGAACAGGGACCAAGGGGGGATAGGAAGTGTGTCCAAACAACTTTCCACCGGCCCGGGAACCGAACCCGCGACATCTTGCTTGCGAGGCAAGAGCGGTACCGCTCTACCACCGGCGCTCCGTTATATACGCTGAGCTTGTAACTCTCTCCGAAGTCAAGCGAGGTCAAACTGACTAATCAAAACATCGCTTGACGGCTGCTCCCTCTGCTCTTACGCTCGGAGGAGAGGGCCAGAATCTTACCACTAATTAAGGGGTGAACACCTAGCTTAAGTGTTCACATATGTACTGTAAGTGTACTCAAGACACCTGGAGCGAATTCACAATACATTCTATCATAAGCTCAGGACTGTGTATATAATTGCTTCAGCAATAAATAAAAGCCCAGAAGAAGTGTTTGCATCAGCCCTGCCACTTAAGAGCTCCAGAACTTATTTATAACAATTATGTGTGATACCCAAAATCGCTATCACAGGTAGAAATCAAAACAAGAATAGGACATTATCAATGACAGACATATCATCACTACAATCAGTTGACACAGTGAGTGGATGCTGGGAAACATCATCTTTGACAGCATCATGATGATGATCATCTGAAACTGTGTCAAGTTTATCATCATGTCCTGGTGCTACATTCATCTCGTCATGTGCCTGAATGATGTGATCCACATGAACATATCTCAAAGAGTTACCACATTTCACTAAATATGTCCTAGATCCACATACCTTGTCAATGACACCAGTTATCCAATTTGCATGTTCAGTACCATAACCTTTAGCCATGTTCCTAACTCTCACCCTATCATTTACCTTGAACACTCTTTCACTGGAACTCTTATCATGATACATTTTTTGTTGAGCTTGTTTCCTCTCTACAACTTCAAACAGACTTGGCTTAACTAAACTTAATCTTGTTCTCAACTGTCTCTTCACCATTAACTCTACAGGAGTACATCCTGTCACACTATGTGGCGTGGTTCTGTATCTGAGTAAGAAATTTGCTAGTCTGTGTTTCATTGATTTTCCTACAGTTCCTTGAATTACCTGCTTGGAAAGTGCTTCCTTTACAATTCTAACTGATCTCTCAGCTGCACCATTAGAGGCAGGATGATAAGGTGGGGTGAGTACATGCTTTACACCGTTGAATCTCATGAAGTTTTTAAACTCTGATGATTGGAATGGAGGACCAATGTCAGAAACTACCTCTTCTGGTATTCCATTTTCGGCAAATGTTAATCTTAATTCATCAATGGTGCTACCAGCATTAGTTGTGTACATGTGCTTAACATCAATCCACTTTGAATGACTATCAATTAATACAAGAAATTTGTCTGTTCCCTTATCACAGAAGTCAATGTGTACTCTTTGGAAGGGACGGGTCGGCCATTTCCAGGTTTTCAAAGGTGTGCTGGGTGGCATACTCCTAATATTCTGACAAACAGAGCACTCACGTACCATCATTTCTATTTCACCATCCAGTTTAGGCCACCACACAAAACTTCTGGCCAATGCTTTCATAGCACATATACCTGGATGTTCAAAATACAGTTCATTCAAAATTTGCCCTCTAAAACACTGTGGAATTAACACTCTCATACCCCACAACACACATCCCTGTTCTTCTGATAATTGACATCTCCTTAAATGATACGGTTGAAAGTCTAAGGATGGACAAATCTCTGGCCATCCATTTAGTGTATACTCCAGGACTCTTCCTAATATAACATTTTTCCTAGTTTCATGAGCAATCATTCCGGAGGTGACTGGAAAATCTTCTGCTATCATGGTTACAGCATAAACCTTAGGCTCTACTCCATCATTTGATCCACTACATGGCAACCTTGACAAAGCATCTGCATTGGAATGATCATCTGAACGTCTGTACTGTATCTCATAGTCATATGCCGACAATATCAAAGCCCATCTCTGCAGCAAGTGTAGGAATAGGTGTTTAGGACCCAAAATTGCCAAGAGAGGCTTGTGATCAGTTATTAAAACAAATTCCTCCCATATGGATAGTGGTGAAATTTCTTTACTCCAAATATGATAAACAAAGCCTCTTTCTCTATTTGTGCATAATTTTTCTCGCTTTGGGTAAGAGTTCTCGAGGCATATGCAGTGGGTCTTTCTTCACCGTTATCCATTATGTGACTCATGACAGCACCTGAACCATAGCCCGATGCATCACAAGCAAGCTTTAGTGTTCTACTGGTATCATAGTGGACCAAAACATCAGTACTAGACAGAGCAGCTTTACAATCTTCAAATGACTTCTGAGTTGCACTGTTCCATTTCCATGGTATCCCTTTCTTTAATAGTTCATGCAGAGGGGGCTAAAACTGATGAAAGTCCAATCAAGAACCTTGAATAATACTGTACCATACCTAGGAAGGCTTTCAATTCACTGACATTTTTTAGAGCAGGTAAATTTACTATGGCTCCTACTTTATCTTCTACAGGTCTCAGCCCTTCTGCATTCACTTTGTAGCCAAGATAAGTTACTTCTTTAGCTAGGAATGAACATTTGCTCTTGTTGAACCTGACATTGTGTGCCAACAATCTTTCGAATACTGTGGCTAGGGTTTTGACATGATTTTGGATGTCACTGTCAACAATAAGGACATCATCCTGAAAACATAACACATTGGGAAGACCCACAAGAATTTTGTCCATGATGCACTGAAATAACTTTGGTGCACTTTTAAACACCATAAGGCAACCATTTGAAATTATATAATCCTTTATGAGTGTTGATGGCAAGGTACTGTTGACTTTCAGCATCAACAGAGACATGAGCATATGCTTGGGATCAAGTCTAACTTAGTGAAAATGGTTCCACCTGTTAGTGCAGCAAACAAATCTTGAGATGTGGTAAGGGATATTGCTCATCCTCAACAGCTTGATTAATGGTAACTTTACAATCACCACATAGTCTAACAGATTTATCAGCTTTAAGTACAATTACTATTGGAGCAGCCCAATTGCTCTTGGCGGTTTTCACAATATTTCCCTCACTCACAAGTCTGTCTAATTCCTTCTCAACCTCACCTTTCAATGCAAAAGGAACAGGTCTGGACTTAGCATATATGGGTGTAACATCTTTGTCAATGGTGATATGAGCTTCATAACCCTTTATACTATCCTGTCCCTTTACAAATAAAATCTTGTATTTTTCAAGCAATTTCTCAAGACCTGGAATACTGTTACACATTCTAACACTAAATATCTCCTTCCAGTCCATCTCAAGTTCACACAACCAGTTCTTACCTAACAAGGTTGGTCTATTCACATAACTAGCTATAATTAATGGCAACTTTAAATTCTGATTTTTGTACTGTACCTCACACTCTAATTTACCTTCTGTGTTCAAAATCGCTCCAGTACAAGTTCTCAACTTGACACCTGAGTCTTCTAAAGGCACATGCGCAAATAGTTTCTCATACATAACTTTACTCATTATGGAGAAATCAGCTGCAGTATCTATTTCCATGGTTACAGGTGTGTCATTAATACACAAGTCCACATTGTACCTATGTTTAACTTTCTCTTCACGACTGGTGTAAATAGTAAACACATGGGCACTCTCATCATTATCAGATCCAAAATTACTAACACTCTCATGAATACTGTTCTTCTTTTCCTTCTCTCCACCTTCAACGGCATATACTCTACCTTTATCACTTCTACAGGCAGGAGCAATATGTCCAATACGTTGACAATTGTAACATTTTGAATTCTTGAACTTACACTGAAAGCTTTCATGTTTCCCTCGGCACCTCTTACATTTTAAATCAGCATGTGTTCCTTGTTTTGTGGTATACTTATTCCTTATAGCTACAGTTACTTTACACACTGAGCCACTACTGCAAACTATTTCACTACCAGCATTGGAAACAAATTCTCTGGTGTTTTTCTTGGCCAATTCCATGCTTGTAGCCATCTGACATGCACTTTCAAAAGTAAAGTTAGTGGTGTTCATTAACTTATTCTGTATTTTTTCATAAGTCAGGCCTATTACAAACCTGTCTCTTAGAGCTCGGTTCAAGAAATGTCCAAAGTTACAGTGAGTGGATAACTTCTTCAAAGCTACTATATAATTACTTACTGATTCATCTTTACCTCTATATCTGGTGCCAAATCTGTAACTTTCGGCGATCTCAGGTGGAGCAGGATCAAAATGTTGCTTCAGAATCTTGGTACTCTGAATCAGTGATGAGTCTTTGGGTTTGTCTGGAGTAAGCAGATTGACCAGAGTAGAATAAACATTAGCTCCTACCTCTGTCAAAAAGATTGCTTTCCTTTTCTCTTGAAGGGCTTTCTTCTTCTGAGTATCACCATCGTCGTCCATTAATTCATTTGCCAGAAAGAAGAAGTCCATTCTCTCACAATATGATGTGAAATCTTCCTTGTCTGCATCATACTCCCCCACTCGTCCGATGTATCCACTGACGCCAGCCATGGATGCTCTCTTCACTTAAATTCTCCAGGTTCAGAGTAGCCTTCCCTTCAGTGGTCACACTCCTCTCTTCAAGGACTTCACCAACACTTTGTGAATCCCATCCTCGTCGCCAGTGTAGTATTTTGCGTTATTTAATGGGAGAATGGCAAGCACATGGTCGGTCTGGCTGGGCGTTTATTCTCTGTTCTTGGTTACAACGTGCCTAACACTTTCTGACTTTGGTAAGAAGTAACATAATATATAAATTCAATAAAGGCAGCATATAAACATACATATATATATAACAACCAACACAACAACCACACCCTCTTTTAACGAATTTATGACCCAATGTCAAGGAACAATCCAAGAAGAAAGGACAACTCGCCATTACCCTGGAACACAACTCGCAAATCAATTAACATCCCTACAGAAGCAAAAGGCGTAAAGAAACTTGCTCGTAGGTTCACCCCTCCGGGGATCGAACCCGGGACCTCCTACTTGTGACCACAGGTCACACCACTCATAGATCTGGGAATAGCATATGATGGAATTTACAAAAAAGGGTTATGTAGGAAGTGTCTCGGGTACATAGATTAAATGGGAAATTTTAGGCTAGATTTCAAACCATCTATTGGGGGAGTGAAGAATATGCAAGAGTGTTTTAGGAAAAGAGGAGGTTGTTTATTGTCAAGGAGGACTATGTCAAGAATGTGTAATGTTGCCATGGTTTCTCAATATTTTCATGGATGGGGAGCACTATGACAGGTGAAAGCATGCATGATGGAGAGGGGCGCGGGGTGGTGAGCTAGTTGCTTCTTACAGATGACACTGCTCAAGTGGGTGATTCAGGAGAAGGTTTAAATGTGAAGTATGAGTTTGGAAAATTGCTTAATACGTGAAAGTTAACAGTGAATGTGAACAAAAGTAAACATATGAAAATATGTAGAAAAGTAAGCCAGGGAGAAATGAGTGTTAATATTAAGAGAGATAAAATGGAAGGAATGAGAAATCTTAGGCATGTAGGGTACCTAGGAGAGGATGTTTAACAGAATGGAGGGAGAGAAGATAAGAGGTACAAGAAGAAATGTATGGAGAATTTAAGGTAATATATTGTGATATAGGTTTGAAGACTGGACTCCAGATACAAGATGAAGAAGCAAGTTGAAGTGACAGAAATGATATGCTTGATAACGATAAGTGCGAAGTGCGATAATAGGATATCCTACAATGATATGATAAGGGTATGCAGGACAAGGAGTAGTGTTAGTAAATAGAAAAGTGTTTAATTTAGAAGTAATTTGCAGGAAAGAGGGGCCGACCTAGGTGATGGAAGAATGACGAGAGGGAAGAACTGCATGGTAGTCTACCAGCCAGAGTAAGGTTTCAGCTTCTTTACACAATTGTTCGGGTAGAAAAATGCCAATGGTAGCAGTTATTAGGGTGATGTATGGGGATCACCACCAGGGTAGATGCACAGTCTGAAAGTGGTACATTTCAAATTTACAGAGCCGTTTCTATTGCAACCATCATCAAATTATGACAAACACCTATTTTCGTTCAAACTGTTATAACTTTGTTTTTGAATATTGTGACGACTCTGTCCCCTCCTCACTCTACCACCATAACCAACACTTGCTCCAACTTAAACCAAGAGAAGAAACCGCTTCACGAAGCTATTCGACCCCAGTCAGCACCATTTCAGAACCAGTTTCCTATCCGACTATGAGACCAGGGCTGGTATACACAAAACTTTTAAGTGCCAGCAAACATTTGTTAAGGTTGACATTTTCCTGTTAAACACTAATATTATATACACAAGACTCTTAAGGGCCTTATTAGTTCTGTTAAGTTAAAAGACCTCGGGAGCACTTTTAAGTCCCGTATTAGTCTTCTGTTAGTTGATACCATGGCGAACCAACATCATCAACGGCGGCAACGCATTTAATGAATACAGTGATTTTGAATTCATCATGCGATGCCGACTGGACCGTGCAGGTATCATGGAAGTGACTGATTTAGTGAGGGAAGCACTACACAGTAGAACTGGGAGGAATAGGGCTCTAACCCCAGAGATGAAAGTGGCCATAACCTTGCGTTATTTAGTGACTGGAAGAATGCAACTGTGTAGCAGTGATGATTTTGGAACCACTCAGCCTACTATCAGCCGTACTATAACTCAGACACTGAATGCACTAACTGAACCAAACATTTTTTGTCAGTTTGTGAAGTTCCCAATCACCCAGACAGAAATTCAAAGAAAGCAAGCTGAATTAATTGAAATTGGTGGGTTTCCTGGTGTTGTGGGTGCGATTGATGGCACACATAAACATTGTGGCTCCTAGTTTAAGTGAACATTTATATGTTAACAGGAAACGCTATCATAGCAAAAATGTACAAGTAGTGTTTGATGCTACATACAAAATAATGGACATTGTGGCAAGGTGACCCGGTTCAGTGCATGATGCACGAATTTTTATCTTAATTATTGAGGAACGGCTTGAAGCGGATATTCAATATTAACTTTTTTCTTCAATGGCCTCCACCAATAATAAAGCCTGGTCTGCTGTCCAGTTGGGCTTCCTTTTCTTTCATGGGGTTGAGGCTTCCATTTCCATGATGTTATACTTGTCAGCTCCTTCAATAACACGTTTGTTTACAAGCAGCACGGCAAGGAAAAGCCAACAATCATTATCCTTGGTTAATATATCCTCCTTCAAACTGCATAGATTAGATTTTTTTAATGATCAAAATGTAAATAAATATAAATATTGAAATTAATCTTCATAAATTTATTGAGTTTATTCAGCCATAAGACCATTTTATATGATGAACTTCTGCTATCCTTAGCCCTGTTTAGCGGTACTTAACAAACAACTATTTGTGGGGTAAAAGTTTGCTGATTAAGCTTTGTGTGTAACTTTTAAATTTTACTGATACCTAAAATCACTATTATGTCATTAGCAGAAAAGTGTTGTGTATACCGGCCAGTTTCCCATCTGACTATGAGACCGTGGTATCGAGGCAAGTGTGTCTGCCTGGTAAGCCAAGTATCTTCTCTGCGGTGTTCCTCTTCTCCTGGGGTGTGGACGACGAATTGTATTAAGGACTACTGCTGGTGGTGTTCGGATGGTTTGATGGTATTGGACTACGGTGTTAATCCCTGGTTCTTTATGACTGACCATTGCAACCTAGACTTGCTACCTGAGCTGCCATTTCTATCAGGTTTTTGTGTTGTTGTATATTGCAGGGGTATTTAATGTTTAAAGTAAGAATAATTGGGTAATATTCTGGTTTGTTTTGGTAGATGCATAGTTGTGTTACTTTTGTTTTGATAATTGCATAATTTGTGTTTTACTTGCGTTATTTAATGTACCTAATAAACTAACTTAATCAATACTTAATATAAATGTTATTAAATTACTCAATTTACAGGACAATTTTCTTATCCCTTTCATAACCTAAATTTGTCTGTCACAAACAGTGATTCTTGTGTGTGCTCCTTACTTGTTGCATCCACGTATTTCACTCCGTATTTTTACTTATCAACTTTGCCTTTCCTCAATGTTGTGGGTAGCAAGGAGGGACATCACAATATGCTAGAAACAAAATTCTTGTGTTGAATGAAAGCTCTGAGATTGCCTCTTATTGCTATTGTTCATCTAATTTGCATATACTTGTTGCGTGTTGGCGGCTCAAAACTGTGCTGTCAGGTAGGAAATATATCAAGCTTTAAAAAAAATCATTGTATGGAATGAAGGATCAAGAAAATATCGATTAAATCATATTTTCCATGCCAGGGTTGACAGTCTACCACGTCAGTGTGCCGTCCAACGTCAGTGTTGTGAAGACCAACATTGTTTACTATCCAATGATACCCGCTCCAGCAACAGGGTTTAACACTGTGTATACCACTAGGCCAGAATTGGACCTATACTTTGTACAGTGAAGCAATATACTGCAAGGTGCAGATGATTAAATGAAGAAACCCAAGTGAAATTGACAGTCAAATGGGAGGAATTGACCGTGCAATGAATACTATAGGCGACATAGGCCGTGTGATGCAGGGAAGCGGCTTTGAAAACATACTAGTGGAGGCTACAGTATACGGAACAGCAACAGTCAGCCATGCTATGAAGAGCAAAACATAAAATTGAGGAGTTAGAATTCTTAAGCTGATGAATGAAGCAATAAATCGGCTCAAATGGATGGGGTTTGTTGAATCTGCCCAATCAACAGAACTCTCATAACGTGACAGGAATGTGATTATGAAAGAACTGAAAAATGCATCTCGGTGTTTGATGATCTCCAGCAGGCTCAATGCAAAGACAGAGCTGTAGTCAGAATTCTCTACCAGACTTCACAGATTGTGCCCAACTCTGCGTCGCCTCCTGGAGAAATTCATGAGGAAAGGCAAAAGCTTTTCTGACCCATTTGAGTCCTGGGAAAGCTGTGTTTCAGATTTTTCACAGCTCTTCATGGATTACATAACTGCAGAACGAAATGACTGTATAGATATGTAAATACCAAGATATGTGAACACGCCTGACGGCAGGACTCTGTTACCATTCATCGTACCATTTATTCACATGTCTGTATTACTACATATTATTATAGCATGTCTGATATCTATGCTTATGTCTAATGCCTATGTTCACTTACCATGTCCCGATGTACTATGTCTGTACCGCGCTAGTCGAGTAACTAGAAGACCTCATTTATTGTCCTAGTAATGTCTAGCAACTCTCCTTGCCTAGCTAGCTAACTTCCCTCAGATCGGCTTCGGCCTGGCTTGTCCCTGTTTTTCTGTACCTGTTGGTTATCCTGCCAAGTCTTGTACTACTTATGGAATATATCTACTGCTCGTGCTTTGGAGTTTCAAGAACCTTGTTTAGGATTGCATCCCACCACATGGCGCACTGAGTAGCTCCAACACGACAGTTGACAAGTCTCAAGAGCCGGCCTCGTCTGTTTCCCGCTCCTCCTCTGTTTCCAGCCCAGAAGATGTACTCTACAGTGCCCCTGGATTTAAAGTGCTTTGTGACCTTGTGAAGTGCAGTGCCTTTCATGTCTGTTTGCTATGTTTCTGGGGCCCTACAGGTAGCAGAAGCCCTTTTAGCCCAGTTTTCAAGAGAGCACCTTAGACATACACCCTCCGTCTGCGCCGGCCCGCAAGCCACTGCCCCCCCCCCCCCCCCCTTCAACTGAGTCATCACCGACATCTCGCCCGGGCGCGCGGAGGAATACACCACCGCCAGCCGCCTCCTCTCACTTCACAAATATTACAGTCAATACTCTTTTACTTGCCCGCCAGTTCCTGCACTTAGGCAAGTACATTGACGAAAACATAGCACTTCACCTTATTCTCCTTGTCTTTCCCATCGCAACCATACCAAACACGAGATGTCTGACCACGACGATTTGCTGGGAAATTTATATGAGGATTATGAGGAAGACGAAGCCTCACAGACCCTCCCACTCCCCTCACGCCTCACACGCCGGGCGCGCCAAATTCAAAGGATGGGAGCCAGGATATACGTCAGTTATTCACTTCCTACAAGTTTCCCAAGAGAAGGAAGCCCAAAGACGTCAATTACAGGAGGAAAAACGACGTCAAGAGGAATTGTCAAGACAGTCAGAGGAATCAGCTTACCGTCTTCAACTTCAACAACAACACCAAGCTGATAACCGCAAATTCCTGGAACTATTGGAATTGCTGGCAACGAGGACGACTTCACCAGCTGCCACAACCAATTCGCCAGCTTCAGCCTCTTCATCTATCCTTCAGACAACGCCTCCTCACACGTCACCTATCCCCCTTGGGTATACCTCAGTGCCTTCTCAGCCACCTGCTCCAGTCTCAACTCTCGTCGACCTCTCCGTACCTCCTCCATTACCTGCCGTCTCGAGTACACCCCTGCACAGCAAGTCTTCAGTTCCCAGCCCCCCACCTCTTCAATCTGATGCAACATATCAAGTATACCGTCAATGGCGACGTCGTTTCGAAGACTTTGTTGTTATGTCTGACCTCAACCGAATGCCCCCTCATAAACAACTCATCCAATTAAGATCGTGCATTTCCCTCGATGTTCAACACCTCCTAGAGCACACGCTAGCCATTCCCCCTGACTCCCCCATGTCAGTGACAGAGGTTTTAAACGCCTTGCAGAGTCATTTCCGAGGCCTCCGCAAAGAAGCTTTGCGTCGTAGGGAACTGCTATCCTGCAAACAAGCTTCTGGGGAATCATTCTCAGACTTCTACGCACGACTTAAGGACCTAGCAGCCGAGGTGGACCTATGTACAGGCGATCCTGTAACCTGTGCTGAGATCCAGCTCAAGATGATCTTGCTGATGGGTGTACGTGACGAGGACCTGCTTCAGAAAGTCCTCACCCTCGACGCCGCCTCTTCCCTCACCGACTTCGTCACCTGTTGCAGGTCGTATGAGGCCACAAGAGAGGCTGCCTCAGCTATACACTCATCGCCGTCTCCACCTACAAGAGGAATCAACGCCAGATGCAGACGGCGTCCTCTCTACAGCCCCCGTCACAGTCACCAGTTTCTTCTCCCGAATCCTGCAGAAACTGTCAGCGCCAGCATGGTCCAGGAAAGTGCCCTGTGGCTGATAGTAAATGTCGAAACTGCGGGTTTCAAGGCCATTGGCCCCGCACAACTCGATGTCCTGCCAACAAGGTCTCATGCAACGCTTGCAACAAGCAAGGACACTTCGCCAAGTGTTGCAGGGCCACCAAGAAGCCTCCATCTCCAGGTCAAAACGTCTCTTCACAGCCTGACAGAACGTCCACGCCACCGTCTCCCAAGAACAACAAAGGATGCCGACGCGTGGATGATGCCTCGAGTGACAGGTCCCCCAAGCCCGTCAATGTTCGTCTGTCCTACGGTACCAACTCTTCCAACCTCCTGATGATACCTGACACGGGTGCGGACATCACGGTGATTGGACCAACACACCTGGACGCCCTCAACATTCCCAGGAGTAGCCTGTCACCCACAGCCATGAACGACGTGCTCACAGTGGACGGGTCCCCGATGTCTCCACCTTTGGGTTGCTTCAAGGCAACACTACAGCTCGGTCCCAAGTCTTGCCTTGCCACAGTCCACGTCCATGAGGGCATCCAAACCCCTCTCTTGTCATGTGGCCATTGTCAGGACTTGGCCATCGTCTCATCCGAGTTCCCAAAGCCCATCCTCGCCGTGACACACCTCAACAGGTGTGCAGAGATATCTGTTTCAGCCATGACCACACCTGCTGCCGCCCGGGAGTTCTTTCTTCGTCAGTTCAGCGACGTCCTTGTCTCCAAGTCCGACCTCCAGAAGACGCCGCTCAAGAAGATGACAGGCCCCCCGATGAGAATCCACCTCAAGCCTGGCGCGACTCCTTTCGCCATCCACACACCCAGGCCTATCCCCTTTGCCCTACGGGACAAGGTGAAGGCGGAGCTCGATTCTCTGGTGCAGCAGGGGATCATCAGACACGCCGGTGAGGAGCCCTCCGAGTGGTGCCACCCTATGGTCTTGGCACCCAAGCCTGTAGGTGTTCGCATCACAGTGGACCTCACCCATCTCAACTCGCAGGTCTCCCGTCCCGCCCATCCATCGCCTACGCTCATCCAAGCAGTCCGCAGCGTCACCCCGTCTGCAAAGTTCTTTACCACAGCGGATGCACTACATGGGTACTGGCAAGTCGACCTGGCGGAAGAAGATCGCCCCACGGCCGCTTCCAACACTGCCGCGGACCCATGGGCTTCATAGCAACGGGGGATGCGTACTGCCTCCGTGGGGATATGGCTCTGCAGGGTGTCACCAACTGCGTGACATCCTGCTCTTCGACGATGATCTCCCGGCCCACTTGAACCGAGTTCATCTGATGCTCACAAGATGTCGTGCCCATGGTATCACCCTGAACAAAGATAAATTTGTGGTCGCCGCCTCCCAAGTTAACTACTGCAGCTACAACATCTCGCCAGAGGGGATCTCAGCTGATGAGGAGAAGGTCAAGGCCATCAGGGACTTCCCTACTCCAGCGAACCTGACCGACCTTCGCTCGTTTATGGGCCTGGTAAATCAGCTGGCCGACTTCTCCCCTAAAATCGCCACATCAGCCCAACCTCTACGCCCCCTCATGAGCCCCAAGCGCTCTTTCCTCTGGACTCCTGACCACGACCTAGCGTTCAGGAATGTTAAGAAGGCGTTGCTGTCACCACCAGTCTTGGCACCCTTCGACCCGTCCTTACCAGTGGTCCCCCAGACCGACGCCTCCCGTCTATACGGCCTCGGATATGCCTTCCTTCAAGATCACGGCCGGGGTAGACTGCGCTTAGTTCAGTGTGGCTCCAGGTTTTTGACCGACACGGAGACCAGATACGCCACCATCGAACTAGAGATGCTGGCAGTCGCCTGGGCTATGGCCAAGTGCCGCCTTTACCTGTTCGGTCTTGGGCATTTCACCCTCATGACGGACCATCGCCCGCTCATACCCATCCTCAATCACTACACGTTGGACGCCATCGAAAATCCTCGCCTCCAACGTCTCAAAGAGAAGACCGTCCCTTACGTCTTTACAGCTGTGTGGCGCGCCGGGAAGCTTCTGTGCATACCAGACGCCCTCTCCCGAGCCCCTGTTAGTCGCCCCACACCTGAAGATGAAGTCGACTGTACCACGGCCGCGGCTCACGTTCGGTCTTTAGTGACACACACAGCCACTTCTCTTGCTGACAAGACTGCGACGACGCCCTCCATCGAAGACGATAGGACTCTCCAGGAGCTTCGCATCGCCGCCGCTCAAGACCCGGCATACGTCCAACTCCTCGACTACGTCTCCGCTGGATTCCCCACCAACCGCGACGACATTCACGCCTCCGCCCTCCCCTTCTGGAAGCTAAGGGATAGCCTCTATGCGGACGGAGAGCTGGTGTTGTACGGCCCCAGGATCGTCGTTCCCGCTGCCCTCCGCCGGCGCACCTTATCCAACCTCCATGACAGCCACCGAGGCGTTGAAGCCACCAGGCGCAGAGCCCGTCAGACCGTCTTCTGGCCTGGTATTGACGCCGATATTAAGAGCACGGTGGAGGCCTGTGAGCCTTGCCAGCAACTCCAGCCCAGCCAGCAACAAGAGCCGTACCTGTGCAATGACCTCCCGAAGCGGCCCTTTGAGTCAGTGTCCGCCGACTTCTTTAATGTGGCCGGAAAGTCTTTCCTGGTGGTCGCCGACAGGCTCTCTGGATGGCCCGTGGTGGTTCCCTGTGATCGGGACACCACCTCTTCTAGGGTCATCCGGATATTCTGTTGCTTCTTCCGGGAAGTCGGAGTGCCTCTCCGCCTCCGAACCGACGGTGGGCCCCCGTTCAATAGCCACGAGTTCAAGAGCTTCGCCGAACGCTGGGGCGTCCACCACATCGTCACCTCCACTCATTACCCGCAGGCGAATGGCCACGCCGAGGCAGAGGTAAAGTCCGTCAAATACCTCATCCTCAAGACAGCACCGACGGGGAACCTGGACTGCGAGGAGTTCGACAGGGGCCTACTAGAACTCCGTAACACCCCTACCCCTGCCGGACGCTCTCCTGCCCGGGTGTTGTATGGCCGCCCCCTTCGTACTTGTGTGCCTGCCCACCCCTAGTCCTTCTTAGATGAATGGCAGATCAAGGCGGACGAGTGTGACCGCCGTGAGGCTGCCCGGATGGCCCAAGTGACAAGCCACTATGACGCCCACGCCCGGCCCCTTCCCAGGTTGACCGTCGGCCAGCAAGTACGAATCCAGGACCCGACGTCACACCGCTGGGACAAGGTCGGGGTCGTCATGGGCCATGGCGAGTCTCGTTCGTACCAAGTCCGCCTCCCCAGTGGTCGTGTGTGGTGGCGAAACAGACGCCATCTCCGCCCAGTGCCATCCTCTAGTGACGAACCTTCCTCCCCTTCCCCTGTGTCCCCTTGCCCAGACCAGGAACGAAGGTCGTCAGTTGATCCTCCCATTGCCCCTCGCTGCTCCCCCGGACTCATGGAAAAAGAGTCCGTAGCCGCTCGAGATTGCACTACGAGCGTAAAGGGGGAGGGAGGTGTATAGATATGTAAATACCAAGATATGTGAACACGCCTGACGGCAGGACTCTGTTACCATTCATTGTACCATTTATTCACATGTCTGTATTACTACATATTATTATAGCATGTCTGATATCTATGCTTATGTCTAATGCCTATGTTCACTTACCATGTACCGATGTACTATGTCTGTACCGCGCTAGTCGAGTAACTAGAAGACCTCATTTATTGTCTTAGTAATGTCTAGCAACTCTCCTTGCCTAGCTAGCTAACATCCCTCAGATCGGCTTCGGCCTGGCTACGGCACGGAGTCCCTTTTGCTTGTCCCTGTTTTTCTGTGCCTGTTGGTTATCCTGCCAAGTCTTGTACTACTTATGGAATATATCTACTGCTCGTGCTTTGGAGTTTCAAGAACCTTGTTTAGGATTGCATCCCACCACAATGACAACAAGTCCATGGATATTGAAACATTTGTCGAGATGATTCCCCTTGACTTCCAGTGTGGCAATAGAACTATGCACTATGTGAAAGTTACAAGTGTGCCCTGAAGAATGCAGTGATGGCCAGGGAAACACTGAGTAACACTGAGTCCGTTTATTATGGATGAGAGAAATACAAGTGGTGACTCGCGTGTGCCATGCACGACTCACACAGTCAGACTAAGGCTGCTTTGCCATATGACAGCCTTGGGGCAATGTTGCCACATAACACGTGCAGTGTTGCCACGTGATTATATATATAAATGCTACTCGGCACAGTAGCTTATGTACATAACCTACATCTCCCTCCCCCCTCACGCTCATAATCTTTGTCTTGAGCGGACTTCTTAGTCCTAAGTCGCTCCGAGCGTCGAGGTGCACTGTGGGGCGGATCCTCGTGAGGTGTAGATGACTCGTCCTCGGTCAGGGGGCCAGCAGCAGGGGGTGGGACTGGCCGGAGGAAGCGGCGGTTCCTCCACCAGACACGGCCGCTCGGCATCCTGACCTTGTAGTCCCGCGACCGGCCGACGCCCATCACTATGCCCACCTTGTCCCAACGTGTCGTCGTTGGGTCCTGGACGCGGGCAAGGGCACCAATATCCAGTGGCTGAAGAGGGCGTGCACGGTCGTCATACCGAGCCTTGGCGTCCTGGGCACGTGAAGCGGCGCGGCGGTCGCAGCACTCGGCTCTGGTCTGCCACTCCTTCGCAAAGGCCTTGGCGTGTGCAGGAATGCAAGAGTGGAGAGGGTGACCATACAGGATCTGGGCAGGGGAGCGTCCTGTGTGGGTGGGAGTATTACGTAACTCCAGGAGTCCTTTGTCAAACGCCTCACAGTCTATGTTGCCTGAAGGGGCCACCTTGAGGATGAGGTGCTTGACTGTCTTGACTGCAGCCTCAGCATGGCCGTTTGACTGTGGGTAGTGGGGTGTTGACACGATGTGGCGGACTCCCCAACGCTCCAGGAATCCTGTGAAGTCCCGGCTGGTGAACTGTGGCCCACCGTCCATCCGCAGACGTACGGGGACGCCCAGGTCACGAAAGAGGTGCCGGAAGTGGCGAATGGTGGCCGAGGACGTCGTGTCCGAGCCACAGATTACCACCACAGGCCAGCCAGAGAGTCGGTCGGCGACAACTAGAAAATGTTTCCCAGCTGTGCTGAAGAAATCAGCCGACACGGACTCGAAGGGCCTGGTGGGTTCGTCGTCGCACAAGAGGGGCTCTTGCTGTTGACTGGGCTGCATGATCTGGCACGGCTCACAGGCACGGACCGTATTGACGATATCCGCGTCAATGCCGGGCCAGTACACAGCCTGCCTTGCACGGCGCTTGGTGGCCTCTGCTCCACGATGGCTGTCGTGTAAGCGGGTCAGAACGCGACGACGGAGAGCTGCAGGGACGACCACACGGGCACCGTACAGGACGAGGTCCCCATCTGCGTAGAGGTCCTCACGTATCTTCCAATACTGGCGTAGGGCGTTGTGGAGGTCAAAACGGTCGTGAGGGAACCCATTCCTCACACTCTCCAAGAGCTGAGTGTAGGAGGGGTCGTCGCGTGCCGCGGTCCGTAGTTCCTCAAGGGCCAGATCGCTGTCGGGTGGCAACACTGAGGCCTGGGTGCTGGCGAGGGACTGTACGGCCTGCAAGGTGACGATGTTGCTGACGGAGAAACCGGCCTCGGTGCTGAGCATCTCGTCTTCAGGTGTAGGGCAGCTGACTGGGGAGCGGGAGAGGGCATCCGGGATGCACAACTCCTTACCTGCGCGCCAAGCCGCGGTGAAGACGAAGGCCAAAATCTTCTCCTTCAGGCGCTGGAGGCGGGGATTCTCGATGGCGTCCAGCGAATAGTGGTTAAGAATGGGGACCAAGGGCCTGTGGTCTGTGATGAGGTCGAAGTGCTGTAGGCCAATCAAGTAGAACTTGCACTTCGATAAGGCCCATACCACTGCCAGCAGCTCCAGCTCGATGGTAGCGTAGCGAGACTCAGCATCGGTGAGGAAGCGAGAGCCACACTGTACGAGCCGGTACTTTCCTCCACCGTGATCCTGGAGAAGGGCGTAACCAACCCCGTACAGGCGCGAGGCGTCTGTCTGGAGGACGGTGGGGAGCGCTGGGTCGAACGTAGCGAGGATAGATGGACTTGACAGGGCCTCCTTCACCTTATGAAAGGCGAGGTCGTGGTCAGGGGTCCACGTGAACGTCTTCTTGGGGCTCATCAGGGGGCGGAGAGGCCCGGCAGCGGCGGAGACGTCAGGGGAAAATTCTGCCAGCTGGTTCACCAGGCCCATGAAAGACCTGAGATCCGTAAGGTTGGCAGGTTTCGCAAAGTCCGCTATGGCGCGAACTTTCTCCGGGTCCGCAGCAATGCCATCCCTTGAGAGTCGGTAGCCGCAGAAAGACACTGCAGGTGCGGCCAAGACGAACTTCTCGGCATTCAGAGTGATGCCGTGCGTCCTACACCTGGTCAGTGCCTCGTCGATGCGGCGAAGATGCGTCAGGTAGTCCTCATCGTAAAGGAGGACGTCGTCCACTACCTTCACGCAGTTGGTCACGCCTTGAAGTGCCATGTCACCACGGAGACAGAAGGCGCCCCCCGTAGCAGCGAATCCCATAGGGCCACGGCAGTAGCGGAAGCGTCCATAAGGCGTGATGAAAGTGGTCAGTGGCTGATCCTCCTTCTTCAGTGGGATCTGCCAGTAACAACAGAGGGCGTCCATCGTCGAGAAGTGCCGTACCTTTGGATCCACACTCCGTATAGCTGCAAAAGGTGTGGGTGAAGGGTGGGCGGGACGGGACACCTGGCTGTTAAGCTTAGACAAGTCGGTAGTAATCCGCACTCCACCGTTAGTCTTAGCCACAGCGACTAGAGGGTGGCACCAAGGGGATGGGTCGTCACCAACGGGTATGATAACACCCTGGGCCACCATGGAATCCAGTTCCTTCTTGACTGAATCCCTGAAGGCGAGAGGAATCAACCGGGGAGTGTGTATGGCAAACGGCTGTGCATCTTCCCGCAGGTGTATCCTCATAGGCGGACCCGCCATAGCCTTCAGTGGCGCGGTCCGTAGGGCCTCCTTCGTCACCAGCACATCCGAGTACTCCTTCAGGAAGTAGGCCCTTGCGGCTGAAGGAGACGTCTCGCTGTGAAGAGGAAGCAGCCGTGACTTGGGTGGAGGCGGGGAGGGAGTGGACGCGGGTTCTGGGCAGCTCTGTGTGGCAGCGCCAGGCGCATCGCTCGTCGACTCACGCACCCTGCTGGCGGTATAACGAGCAGCTGGGATCTGCTCGGGAAAGTCTCTGGGCACCACGCCTAACTCCTTGCAGTGCTCCCACGACAACAAGGGTGTAGCAAGAGTAGGCTGCACGTCGATCCATCCGTGACACGACCTATCGCCGTAGGTGATCTCTGCTTGAAAGGAGCCCACAGCGTCCGGCATCTGGGAACCGTCCGCATTTTAGTACTGCAGCTGCGGCGGTGGTCCCAGGCCGCGTTTGGTGAGGCCCAGTTTCTGGAGGTGCCTCAACCCAATCACCGTAGTATCGGCGCCGGTGTCCGGTATCACCTCGATGTGACCCGACACATCACCGTGTGTGACGGCGACGCGGATAGTAGGGGAAGGGGTAGCCCTGGGGCGTGTGGTCGATTCCACCCTCCTGATGTGACTCCGCTGCTGCTTGGGGCTGCGTGGGCCATCTGGAGGGGGCTGCGTGCGAACCACCCCGAGGGAAGTGCGCTGCTGTCCTCCTTGTCTCGGGCTTTTGGGCTTGGGTTGGCGGCAGCACTTGTCGTAGTGTCCATAGCGACCGCAGGCCTGACACTTGTGGCCTCGTGCAGGGCACCTGTCTGTGTTAGACCAGTGGCCCTTATGGTCACATCCACGACACAGTGCGTCGGCGGCCGGGCAAGTCTTGGGGCTGTGCTGCTTTCCACAGCTGCCACAGGAAGCACTAGGCGGAGGCGTGGAAGAACGTGTGGCAGCCTTCACGTTGTTGGCCGCCTTCTTATCCTTCTTGTATTGTGAGATAGCTCTCACAGCAGGTGGGGCCTGTAAGGCAGAGGTGGCGGACTTGGTGGCCTCGTATGACCGACATTCAGTCACTACCACCTGGAGTGTGGAGGAAGCGTCCAGGGGGATGAGTCGCTGCATCAACTCTTCGTGCCTGACACCTGTCAAGATCCCGTGCTTGATCCAGGCTTCCTCACATTCCCGGCTGTGCGCCTTGCAGACGTCGATCTCCTCTGACAAACTCTTCAAACGCACAAAAAAGTCGTCAAAGGATTCGTTCTCCGCCTGTTTGCAGCTGGTAAAGGCACGGCGACGCAAAGCCTCGTTGTTCCGACCCTTAACATGCTCCTGTAAAAGGTCGAGCACATCCGTCACTGAAGAGGTAGAGTCGGGAGGCATGTGCAACGTGTGCTCCAAAACTCTCTGGGTCTCCAGCGACAAACACATCTGCAGTTGGATGAGCGCTTTGTTTGGAGGCATGCTGTCAAGGTCCACCACCGTGGAGTAATCTGTCCAACGCCGCCTCCACTCACGAAAAAGCTGAAACGTGACGTCTGGTGAGAGGGCGGGTGGGGGTTGAACAGATGCCTTGGGAGCTGTTGGGGTAGCAAGAGTACCTGGAGGACGCTGGTGTGGTGGAGGAGGGAGTGTACTGGCGCCTTGAAGCGCGCTACCTGCAAGTGAGGGAGGGTGGGTTAGCGCCAGGGTCGCCAATAGCGCCTCAAAACGCAACTTTTCCTCCTCTCTTCGTGTCTCCTCCCTCTGAAGTTCCATCTCTCTGCGTCTCTCGTCCCGGTCGTCCATCCACTTCAGAATTGTGGCGATGTCCGTCACTGGAGGTGGAGGATGAGAGTCTGCGCCCGGTGGAGGGGAAGGTGGTGGGGAGTCGTGTCTCCCATCTTGACGTCCCTTCTTACCTCCCATCTTTGTGTGTGCGTGGACTGCACTGTTTAATATATAAAGTGGCGCCTCAACAGCTCGAACCACATATATATGACATAAACAGCGCAAAAATCACGCATATGGTCCACTGTTCTGTCCGTGAGTGAGTGCGTGCGTACGTGTGTGTGTGTCTGTCTCAGAGCGGAGCGTGGTGGCCGGCGGAGGCGGAGGCAAGACCAGTGTCCCACCGGATGTCGCACGAGAAGGATGTACGCCTGCGTGCTCCGTGGGTACCACAAAAAAACAGGCCAATGCTCAACTCAGCTCTAGACACACACTAATACACTGACACTAACACTGCCACCGTCACTAAAACGCACTGTGACGGAGCAACACTGCACATCGCGGCGAAACACAGCGCAACACAACACAACACACTATGAGTCGACGAACATGACGCGCATCACCGGCAGACGTAACTGTCTCGGCACTGTTCACACACTCTGTAAGTCCACAGATCCTACTCACTGCGTCATGAAAGTTACTAGTGTGCCCTGAAGAATGCAGTGATGGCTAGGGAAACACTGAGTAACACTGAGTCCGTTTATTATGGATGAGAGAAATACAAGTGGTGACTCGCTGTGCCATGCACGGCTCACACAGTCAGACTAAGGGTGCCTTGCCATATGGCAGCCTCGGGGCAATGTTGCCACATAACACGTGCAGTGTTGCCATGTGATTATATATATAAATGCTACTCGGCACAGTAGCTTATGTACATAACCTACACTATGGAGATACATTGGCGTCGGGGGCGCTGGTGGTAGAGCGGTACCGCTCTTGCCTCGCAAGCAAGATGTCACGGGTTCGATTCCCGGGCCGGCAGAAGTTGTTTGAACACTCTTCCTAGTCCCCTTGGTCCCTGTTCACCTAGCAGCAAAGTAGGTCCCTGCTGTAAATCGAAAGTTGCGAATTCGTATTCAGGGACAAGTTGTTTGAGCTTCCAATAACTTGCTTAGACATAAACCATCGACTCTTCAGGCTTCTACACCCTTGACTCTTCAGGTTTCTACGCCCTTAACTCATGAGACATAAGGCAAGCATGAACTTCAGCATGCTTCCCTGTTTGGCATAACATGGTCATTGAACAATCCCTTAACAAAGACTGTGGGGAGATCAGGTTTGCCCTGAGGATGAAGCACTTGAAATATATTACTTGACTGTACATTTAAAAGCAGCTACAACGACTAGTACAAAACAATTGAGTGGAGCTTCATCACACAGATAGTGTTGAGCTCCACAAGGAGGCTACCAAGAGCCACATCGCAACTAATGAGGCCACAAATCAGGAGATCGTCAATGTGGTTAACGAAATGATGGTGAATTCTGTTCATAAATGAAGACGGTGTTAGTCAAGATAATAGCGAACCACTTGTGAACATTGTAACATCTCTTGTGCGTCCACCAGCTGTCATGGATGCACTGTGCAAAGTACCTGAAAATCTGTCAAATGCAAGCAAAGGAATTTGTTTCCAATAGACTGGAAATAGGGGACAAATTATCATGATCCCATTATTAAGCAGAATATTCGTACATTTATCAATCTCAACAAAGGAGTTGTTACTAAGAAGAAACAGGCGGTACAGGCTTTGGGTATTGATCCCCAAATATTCAGCAAACTGGACAGTCTCCAGATGCGGACATGAATGAATTCTTACGTTATGAATTGGCACCAGTTCCACTTTCTCTCTTCAATTTATAGATGGGTCACTCAGAAAGACACAGAAAAGTGGGATATTGCCATGCCTTGGAAAGAAACATGCCACTGTTGAGTTGCTAATGTCTAGTGAGCCAACACTAGGTGTGATCGATCTCATAATGTTGCTGGGATGGACTGCTGCACGACACCGCCAATTGCACCACCTTTGGTGAGCTCTCAGATCAGTTATCGGGTACTATTCTTGGTCTGTTGTACCAGTATAGTGTTGTTGTTGGTGACATCTATACGAACGATGTTCACCAGTGAAGTACTCCAAACGCACCTTATTTAGTTTAAAGCGAAGGACCAGATCCTGACAGAAGTATTACTGTACTGCTAAAACTACTGAACATATTTCATGCACGTAGCTCGTAGACAAGGACGTCATATACTGTACTGAAGTCCACCAGGATCCCCAACTCCAGTAAAAAAACAAAGAAACCTACTCCTGACAGACCGTACCAATACTCTGAAGTTCCTCTCCTTATTACTCTCTAACGTCACCTCCCTCGCCATCAAATTTCACTAGCTCACCACCAGTCACTGTTAATGCCGTTGCCATCTGTGAGGCGTGCCAAATTGTTCATGAAACTTGCCACATTGAGGGATATCAACTTTTTCACCACCTTTGAACACATGGATGTAGAGGGGGCATTGCCCTCACCTGTCAGGATGTTTTAATCCCAGCTAATGTGGAGGCATTATGGGTACGAGTTGTAACCCACGATCGCCCTCGCCACACTGCATCTATCAAATATTGCACTGTGTGGTATATCACCCAACTCGCTCACCCACCTGAGACGATCTCATGAGTCACCTCATTACCACCTCATACTACCCATGTGCCGAGCTGGTGCTCTGTGGGCATTTTAACGAAATTGACAACACTGATATCGAGAAACATCTGCTACTACTATCACAAGCTGTGAAACTTCTCTACGCACTGACTTAGCGGACTAGTATCAACCACTTCAACTAAAGCCTCCTATCAGGTGTAATACATACCTTTCAGTGTTTTTGTCTCCACCTCCCATTACCAGCCACCTGCAGAGCCCTTACATCAAGACCAACAATGTAATGTATCTCTTCGGGCAGTGGATAGTTCACCATCCCTGGACTGAAGTGCTAGGAGTGGGCAGATTACATCAACACCACCACGGAAGCTCACTACCAATTCTTGCCTGAGAATTCCTTCAAATTTCACCCAGCTGAATTGCCATAGATCACACCTCGGATCAAAAGACTAATGCATCAGATTAACAGCACTTTTTATCTCAAAGACAAGAATCGCTACAAGGCCCTTCGCAAAGAAATCATACTACCCAACCAAGCTGCAGCACCTAAAGCAAACCAACATCAGTCAGTGGTATGGTAAATTTATAGAACTCTGTGGACTAAACAATAAGACACCCCCTCGCTTCCTTAAGCACCTCACTAATGGTGGTGCAGCTAAGCAATCTAACAACCATTATGCAACTATATGTCAGACATTACCCCAGCTAGACACAACCAGTCTCCCTGCTAACCTACCAGCTCCCTCTCCCGCTGACTTAGTAGAAGAATTTCAAGTACAGTAGCAATACGTTTGGACAAACTGAAGATCAAGTGTTCTACCATTCCATTGACCTACCAATGAAGCTCTATAAATAGTTCTCCCTGTAACGAGCTAAACCTCTCTGGTCCATTATCAATGCTTCTTTCAGTCAAACAAAATGCCCAGCTGACTGGAAGACTTCATATGTGTCACCACATATGTATCCTTAAATGAGTTAAAACCCATTGCAATCTGCGCCATTGATCCTCAGCAATTTGGCAAAATGTGGCGTCCCCCAAGGCACCAAGATGGGACCTTTCTGCTTCTTCATCCTAATCAAAGATGCCCTGAAAGAAAATCCAGCTCGTTGGAAATATTGTAAAAAGAGGTGTGTTGTCCAAGAGTGTTGTTGCCCAGAGAGGGGTGTTGTCCAGGAGTGCTGTTGCTCAGAGAGGTAAAAATCGCTTTCACTTTGAATGTAGCCCTAAGTTTAATGGTTTCTCACTCACCCAATGTTGTACGTAGAACTACCAAAATTGACCACAGGTTTCCTCATTAAGTCATCTAACAATCCACTTATCATATTGATACCTCAGGGCTCTGTATGATGTCTGTGGGGCCCATTATAACCCCCTCCCCCCCCAAAAAAAAACTCTACCCCAACATAGCCGCTCATGCTCGTATCGACGATACCGAAAACCCAGATAGGAGAGTGTGGTGGGGTCCTGACCCCACCTGAAGAATTGTCACCCCAGGATATCCCTCCTGAAGAATTGTCACCTTGCCAAACTCTAGGGTGACAATTCTTCAGGTGATCCTGTAATTTATTTATGAATTATCATTCATCTTTGGTAACTTTCCTTCATAGTGCTACATATCACTGAATTATTAAATTATGAGTACACATGTACACCTTAACAATATTATGCCGAACTCAAGCAATCAGAGGATAAGCGTACTGCAAATGGGACTTCTCCACACAATGTTGTAAAGCTCAAGCTAATCTTATCAAGCAATTGGATTTTTACAGACATGGGGGTGATGATTTTTTGCACAGACAGAATTTGCCAAATTTGACCCCAGCCATCCTGGAAGGCCAATTTGACCTAGGACACTTATTACATGGGCAGAAGACTGACCAGTGAACCTCAAGGGTTTTCCACGATTTCGGGGACATTAACTGGCCGTGTGTCAGGGCTGTAACGAGCAGGGTGGTTGCCTGCCGCTCGTGTGCTTGTTCGCGTCTCCTACTTGGGGGGGGGGGGGGGGGTAGACGGAGGTGAGAAGGTCGCTGCTGCCTCGTGACACATCAGACGCTACCCAGCCGTCATCACAGTTGTACTTGCACCCCGCTGTTCGTTCAAATTCTGGTTGTGTTCTCATCTGAGGCCCTGGACTCGTGGGCTGATTCCCCAGACCTTCACAAATTGACTGTCAATCTCCGGACATTTACCCCAGCTACTACCGCGGCTGCCACGTCATCGCCACTTCCTTCACACCGTCCGTGCCCTGGCGTCTCTCCTGTGTAGCAAGACATCGCCCGCCGACACCAAGTGAGGAAGCTGACTTGTCTTTCCCCCTAAGAGCAGATCACTGCTTTCCAAAACCTTCCACAGGGCTGCCGCCGTAGGAAATATCTGTTCATTGTTTGATTCTCTTAATTGTTTGACTCCGTAATTTTTTGACTCCCTTAATTGATTGATTCCATTAATTGTTTGACTTCCTTAATTGTTTGACTCCATTAATTGTTTGACTCCCGTAATTGTTTGACTCCCTTAATTGTTTGATTCTCTTAATTGTTTGACTCCTTTAATTGTTTGACTCCCGTAATTGTTATTTGATATTTGTGTGAGTGGTGTCAGAGTTTTGTGTTATTTTCATAGTAAAGAGATGTCAATCTCGAACGGTTGTTTGTTATCCCTCAGAAAACCATGGTTCTTGACTTTCCTTTTATAAGATCCTGATTAGGCTGGCAAGGGATTCATATCCCTAAGTCCCAGGCCTTTACACCGTGGTCGTGCTCATAACCAAAATCTTTTGGCTTTATTGACTCAACAGTTTCTGGGTCGAGGTAGCTCTCCAAGGCGTGCATGGTGGTTTAAGAATTATAGAACGCACGTTGGATATGAGGCAGGAGGCCCTGGCTTGTCGGTGGCAGGTTCTGAAGAGAGCTGCATTTGCTATAGTGGAAAACCTCTGGTCGGAGACCAGAGAAACTTGAAGCATCACTTCCTCTTCTCAACACCTTCGCCAAGTAATGCTCAACGTTGCAAATCGCGGTTGGAGCTCTCGAAATGTTTGAGAAACCTCTCCGGTTCTGCTTTTAAAGCCGCTTTCTTCGTGCTATCTCTGCTGGTGATGTCACGCTCTGTAAAGTTGTACAGAGCCAAGCGTACTGCACGGAGCCAACAACCCAGGTGCTGGAACAGGATATAAAGGGGCACATACCGAGTGGTATCTTCCACTTCCGCTCGCACCCACAGATTCACTATATCGTGCTGCAGAAAGACGCGGACGAGCAAGGCGACAATTACATCGGTATCATTCGAGATAACGACACATACTTTGTGTACTGCCTCAAGAATGTCCAAGGCATGCAGGGGTATACGGAGGTCAGCTTCTTCAAATGATAAATGAAGGTGGGAAAACACACTTTCTCTGCCTTTGTGAACTATGAGAAGCTCTGCCAATTCTCATCTCCTCAGGTTATCTGACCGACTTCAGTGGGGTATTGTCGAGTTTCAGGAGCATTTTCACGAAGATGACAATAGATCAGTTTCTCCCGAAAGAACCTCGTTGATGTTTGAAGGTCAAGAGGTTTCCATATTTTGGGGAAGAGGTGCCCCTTTACGGAGGGTTCTTCGGAGTACATGTTGATCACATAGAGTAGTCATATCGTCCAAACTGATGGTATACAACAGAAAAGGATACAATAGCTGATAGGCGGTCCTGGAAGTTTGAGGGGCCATTTGCACGGACCTTGCCAATACTGGCCCTAAAATCTATGACAAATGAAGAGTTTCTCCGATGTCCATATTCATAATTATATTGGGGCCCCTTGGACATCATGCGCAGCCCTGAGGTATCAATATGAAACAGGATTGCTTAGAGCACTTAATGAGGAAACATTTGGCCAATTTTGGTAGCTCTATATGCAATATTGGGTGACTGAGAAACCATCAAACTTGTAGCTACTTTCAAACTGAAAGTAAGTTTTGGTTAAAAGTAAGTAAAATATGTCCATTTTGTACCGCGAACCAGGGAGTAGAGCAATGAATTATGTTGAAAAGTTGTTAGCAGTACTAAAAACATCAAATTAAACCTATACAATATTTATTCGATGAACTCCAAAACCATCATTTTAGCCTATTGGCACCCAAACGAAAATACCAGATGGGCTCTGCAGGGAAAACGGAATTGACCTGGAGGTGTTACCCAAACTTTTTCTGGAGGTCTAGCATACTTTATAAAACAAGAAATTTAAAACTCCCGCTATAAAGAGTCATGTACACTTTCCCAAAAGTGTGTCGGCGCCCTGGGCCTGATGGATTTGGAAATGAACACATAACACGTGCACAGCAGTCTCGGTTCGATTGGTACTTCTGATTGTGAATTGCACCTTTCGTTCTTTCTTCTTGCACCTGATAATCACCATGATATCTGCAGTATACCACCTATTCTCTACACAATGTCACGAAATAGGATGAATTGTGTTACCATATGCAAAACCAATAACGTCAGGAGTAACCCCGCTGATTTATGCACCAATTCCCCTTTTTTTCAATTTCAATATTTTATTCCTTGATAGAGGAACCGGAATCTTAGTGCTGTCACTAGGTACCCCTGTACAATAACACCAGAAGCATCTGGCAAGTGTCAAGTATATATAAATATTATGAAGGGGCTTACTAAAGCCTAAGGAAGGAAAGATATTCCTTCAACACATCAATATTATTTACATAATATTTGGCCAGTATGGGGAGGATCATCGTGTCTCCGTCAGGGGGTCGTGAGTGATGGTCCAGCAAGCTTCGCAGAAGCGTTCTGTGTGGAGATATATCGGTGTAAAGGCTTAGGACTTTGAGATATAAATCCCTTGCCATCCTAATCAGGATCTTATAAATGGAAAGTCAAGAACCATGGGTTTCCAAGGGGTAACAAACAACAGTTAGAGATTGACATTTCTTTACTACGCAAATAATCACAAAAATTTACACCACTCGCACAAATATCAAATAAACAATTACAGGAGTCAAACAATTACAGGAGTCAAACAATTACGGGAATCAACAATTAATGGATGTTTCCTACGGCGGTAGCCTGGTGGAATGTTCCATCGACGCAGTGGTCCGCTCTCAGGAGGAAGGTCCAGGGCAGCTTCCTCACTTGGCGCCGGCGGGCGATGTCTTGCCATAGAGGCGAGACGCCAGAGCACGGACGGTGGATAGGGCGTGGAGGAAGTGACGATGACGTGGCAGCCGCAGTAGTAGTTGGAGTAGGTGTCCGGAGATTGACAGCCGAATAGAGAAGGACTAGGAAATCAGCCCACGATCTACAGGAGCCTAAGATAAGCACACAACCAGAATTTGAACGAACAGCGAGGTGCAAGTACAGCTGTGTTGACGGCTGGGAAGTGTCTGATGTGTCCCGAAAAACAGCAGCGACCTTCTTACCTCCGTCTACCCCCCCTAGTGGGGGCCGCAAACGAGCGGCAGGCAACCATCCTGCTCGTTACAGCCCTTACACTCGGGAAGATTTATGCACCTTGGATACTATTTCAGGCGAGATTACAATGGAATCGCTTCGAACAAAATATGAAACACTATGATCCGATATTACATTCATTTGCAAATATAGTAATTACAGGTGTATTATTATGCCATATCTAATCAAAATGACACTAAGATTTACCACATTTCGAAATTATTTCTATCTCAATTGATAGGTGACAATTATGACTATAACTTATCATCTCATGATTCATGCTGGCAACGGAACATTATCTGATACATATTACGAAGCGATGTCACCATGGGCTTGACAGTCACCATGGAGACATCCCAGGCAACATGAGGCAGTATCATCGCCCTTCACAACATAGGCCTCAGCAACAAGGAGATAGCATGACGGCTTGGCATTTCCCATCACACTGTAGCCCGGTGCAAGCTGTGTTTTCCAATGAATTTTGGGTTACTAGTGTTGGTCATGGGTTTCCAGCAGAAAACATTGTCGTTGATATATTTTCACTATATTAATATCATTGTATTATTTTATGGTGAATCGCCATTATTACAACAAATGCCAGAAATAATAACTGGCAGCCTCACAGATACTAGGAAGACAGGCCTGCCAAGATAATGCAGGAATCATAATTAGTGAACGGAAATATTCGTCCATTGTGACACATTGTATCGATGAGAAAACAAGCGGATACTTTTTGGGAAGATTATACATAAGAACATAAGAACATAGAAACATGGGTGGAGAAAACTGCAGCTGGCCTATTGGCCCACTACTGGGCAGTCCCGTTTGCACCCAGCCCCCTGTCGCTCGTATGTCCATCCAACCTATGATTGAAGCTATCCAGCGAATTCGAGTTTATGATGATGTTTAGTAACTTGTTCCACTCATCCAATACTCTATTTCCAAACCAATTTTTACATATTTCACACCTAAATCTAAATTTGCCTAATTTAAAACCATTGATACGGGTTCGCTCCTGGTTGGATAGTTTGAATACCTTTGTTATATCACGTTTGTTTAGCTTTGACTTCCATTTAACACCTCGATCATATCACCCCTCACTCTATGTCTCTCAAGGGAGTGCAAACAAAGATGCTTAACCTGTCTCTATACTCAAGTTTCCTAATGCCCGGGATTAGTCTTATTATTCTCCTCTGAATTATTTCTAGGGATTCTATATTCATTCTATAGTACGATGATTAGAACTGAATCGCGTAATCCAAGTGAGGTCTCACAAGCGCAAGATATCGTTTTAGGATAACCTCGAAAGTCTTGTAACTAACACTCCTTTGTATGAACCCAAGTACTTTGTTAGCCTTGTATCGAGCAAATACACATTGTTGACTTGGTTTAAGATTCCTACTTATTATTACTCATAACTCTTTCTCACAGTCGGGTTTCTCTATAAGAACGTTATTCATCTGATATCCGCTTTCTCTATTTACATCTCCTAGACTAAGTACTTTACATTTGTCCACATTAAATTTCATCTGCCATTTTCCACACCATTCGAAAAGTTTGTTTAGATCTTCCTGTAGTTTTGCGAAGTCCTTGTCAGATTTAATTACACGCCCTATGTTAGTGTCATCAGCAAATTTACTTATGTTGCTGTCTACGCTTATATCTGTCTTTTATGTATATAATAAATAGTAATGGCCTAAGTACGGAGTCTTGGGGTAATCCACTAGTGACGTTACCCCAATCGGATTTAGTGCCGTTAATGCTTACTCGCTGTTTCCTGTCCTGTAACCACGCCCTAATCCATTTTAGAATATCTCCTCCAATTCCGTGAGCCCCACTTTATACGTTATTCTTTCGTGAGGGACTCTGTCAAAGGCTTTTCTTAAGTCGAGGTTTACCACATCATAAGCCACCATCGTCCACTGATTCGAAAAAAGGCTGAAAAGAATGTCAATGGATTAGTCAGATATGAATGCCCACTTGTGAAGCCATGTTGGGAATCATTGATCAACTTGTGCTTCTCCAGGTGATTTCGAATAGAGTTTGAAATTATTGCTTTTAGCAATTTGCCTACAATTGATGTTAAACTGATTGGACGGTAGTTAGAGGATAGTGAACTATCTCCCTTCTTGAAAATCGGTAGCGCATGCTCTATCATCCAGGATTCTGGTAATTCACCGGTTTTTAATGACATGTTAAACAAATTTGCTAAGGGCATAATAATCTCTTCCATACATTCATTTAATACTCTGGCAAATATCTCATCGGGACCTGGTGACTTATTAGGCTTTAGCTTGTCTATTTGCTTACTATTATCGTTACTAGTCACTACTATCTCGCTAAATCTATTTACTTCACTATCTCTGTATATAGTCGGTACCTCATGTTTAAATTTTCGTTGGTGAAAACTTGAAAAATATCTGTTCAGATTATTACTCATTTCTCCGTCATTATTAGTTAGCTCACCGATTCTGACTGTATTGGTCCAATCTTGTCTTGTGTTTTAGTTCGATATATTTGGAAGAATCCCTTGGGGTTTGACTTCACCTCCCTTGCTACCTTCAGTTCATTATTCCTCTTTGCTTCTCTTGTCTAGGTCTTAACACTACTGGTCAATAATATTCTCGGAGATAAACTTCACCACGATTTATTCTCCTACCCATACCTTTCGTTTGTCCAAGAATATTTTTAAATAATTATTTATGCATTTGGGGTCATTTTTATTTGATCTAAGTTTTCTGTGTGGTATGTTCTGCCTTTTTTTATTAAGTAATTCATTATTTAAATTGTTGTGGAACTCGTCAATCTCATATCTCGTGATCAGGTCATCCTCAACCGACATATTTTGTGAGGTTATCGTTGTCGGGTCACCAGGTAAGGTGAGGTTGCGCTCTATAGGTACATTGTCTGAGGTCATGTAATTCACCCCCAAACATGATACCCCTTCTCTCAGCTGCCTTTTCAAACTATCAAAGTTTGTCCTTCTGAAATCTGGGACTTTAATGGAATTTTCCTTGTGACTAACATTAAATTCAACTTTGAATCTCACTTCTTTGTGATCCCTGTGAGCTGGTTCGTTCCCTACCTCGGCATTACTAATGAGGTTTTCTCTGTTTGACATAACTACATCGAGTATATTATTACGCCGTGAGTTCGGCTATATGTTGACTAAGGAAACAGTCCTGAACTGTTTCAAGTAAATCCTCTGATTTTGAGTTACCCGGATGGTCAATCCAATCTAGTTTGGAGAAGAACGTACCCCTAAGTGCTCGTGTTCGTGACCATGGGAAATGGCCGTCGTGGATCGTTGTGTTGTGCGGAAAGAGACACGGTGTGTGAGGAAAGACGAGCCCCTGGCCACTCTGTTAAGTCAGCTGGAGCAGTTGAGGAGAGAGATACACGTGTTAAAGGGGGAGAACGAAGCCCTCAGGACTGAACTCCTTCAGGTAGGTGTCCTGCTTAGCAGGATACCTGCGAAGGAGGGTCAGGAGGAGCACGGGTGAAGAGTGGTTGTCTCCATTGGGGACTAGGGTCAGACTCAGGAAAGCTGACCAGAGTGTGGAGTGCAGTAACCCCTACCAAGTGTCGGAGGAAGCTGGCGAGGAAGAGAAGAGGCAGGACGGTGTGGTGCCAAGAGAGATAAGGGCAGTTTTTCAAATCCTGCCCAGTGGTATGGTCGTGGTATTTGGTGACAGCCAGGTGAGGTTTTTAGATAGGACCTTTTATGCAAGAAATAGGAAACGTAGGACTAGGGTGTGTTTTCCTGGGACTGGGATAGGGCATGTAGCTGAGAGGATAGATAGGGTTTTGTCAGGGCAGGGTACCAAGCCAGTAGTGTGTCTTAGTGTAGGAGGTAACTGCATAGGAAAGGTTAGGAGTGAGGAACTTTTCAAGAGGTATTGGGAGGCGCTAGGGAAGATTAAAGATAGGGGAGGGATCCGATAGTATGTGGTGTCTTGCCTAAAAGAGGAGTTGGCGGTGAATGGCTGTCCAGGGCATATGCTATAAATTGCCGACTGGAAAACATTGTGCCAGCAATGGTTGGGCGTTCATTGATAACCGGCAACCATTCTCTGGCAACGACTACCTGTACAGTCGAGACGGAGTACACTTGTCTCGCAGGGGGGTAAGGACGTTGTCTGCATCCCTGGAGCGTGAAATTATCAATCCAAAGGGGGGGTTTCGCCAGTAGAGAGAGGTCAGGGTAAGTGGGAGTAAAAAAACAAACAGGTCCTGGGGAGTAGAATTGGTTACTCAGGACAAGGAGTAAAACAGGACCAGGGAAGGAGAGGTTTAAATGTATACTAAACAAACAGTAGGAGCGTTAGAAATAAAATGGACTTGCCGAGAGCGGTTGTATGTACCGAGAATGTAGACGTCATAGCAATCACCGAAACTTGGATGAATCTGGTGAGCAAGAACTTTTTATCAAAGTATCACATTGAAGAGTACGACCATTTTCACAAGGACAGGGGAGGTAGGAAGGGAGGAGGGGTCGCACTCTACGTCAGGGATACATTAAAATGTTGTATTAATAATTCAATAAAGGGTGAAATAGGAACCGAGTTTGTATGGGTAGAAATTGCGGAAGGAAGAGAAACACTAATTATGGGAGTGATTTACAGGCTTCCAAGTCTTGGAAAAGAAGCAGCTCAACCCATATGGCAGGAAGTGAGTAGGGCAGCAAAATGCAACAACCTGTGCATTATGGGAGATTTCAACTTCAGAAATATTGACTATGAATCTGAAGACTTATTAGACGCAGTACAGGACAATTTTTTAAAACAACTAATTACAGATCCTACGAGAAGTGACAATATATTACACCTAGTATTAACAAATAAAGAAAATATTATCAGAGATATCACAGTAGGGGAAGAACTAGGGAACAGTGATCATAGAGAAATCAGGTTCACCCTAAATTGGGAAACAAAAAACAATGACACTATGGTCAGAGTCCCAGATTTTCGATCGGCGGATTATGAGGGGTTAAGAAGGTACCTAGGTGAGGCCGCCTGGGAACATTCAGGTCAGTCCTCGGCAGGAACGGGTGAGGTCGCCGGCGACACAATAATTGATCATGACTATAATATATTCACTAGTATACTACATAAAAGACAGGAACAAAATATACCAAACAGAAAAATTAGGTCAAATAAGAATGAGCCAAGGTGGATGACCATAAAACTTAAACATGACATAGAAATACAGAAAGGAATCTCTCTATATAAAACAAAAAAGTATGTCTGTTTGTGTGTGTGTATGTGTGTGTGTGTGTGTGTGTGTGTGTGTGTTTGTTTGTTTGTGTGTGTGTGTGTGTGTGTGTGTTTGTGTGTGTGTCCTCACGAGAACCTCGGAAACTACTTTACCGATCTGTAGTGATGATGGATGATGTTATATGTAGTGATGATGGATGATGTTATATGTAGTGATGATGGGTGGTGTTTTATGTAGTGATGATTGGACAATAAAATAATAACAGTTTAATGCTAAAAAAATATACTTGCTGTACCGTTGTAGTGAAAAACATGGTGGAACTTACATACACCATTAATGAAGAATTGATGGAAGAAGAAGTTTTGGGGACTGAACAATGAAACAATGTGGAGCCTCCCAGAGGGTGAAGTCCTACCGTTGCCTAGCGGATGAGTCGCCCGGAGGGCTGCGATTCTGCTATTTTATAATAAATTAAAGGGAGGGGAGGAGCATCTTAGAAATAGGTACGATGAGCAATCTAGGAATGTTACGAAAATGTAAGGAAGGCAAAGAAGGACTACAAAATCAGAATAGCAAGAGAATCCAAAGCGAATCCCAAGGGATTTTTCCAGGAGTATAGAACAGAGATCAAGGACAAAGTGGGGCCTTTAAAGTCAGAGAGAGGGAAAGCTAATTCTCATCAGTTTTCACAGAAGAAATTCACAAGTAAATGCCAGAGGTGGAAATGATATTTAGGGGAAATGAAGAAGATAAATTAAAGAATATCACTATCAGAAAAGAGGATGTTCTTAAGAAGATAAACAAATTCAAGAAGACAAATCCCCAGGGCAGGATGAAATTTTCCCCCGGGTTTTGAAAGGCTGCAAGGAACAGATTAGCGGACCCCTCGTATATGTATTTACAAAATCATTAGACACGAAAATTTGACGTCAGTAGTGGGGAAAATTGTCGAATCAATTATAGCAAATAGCATCAGATCGCATTTAGAGAAAAACAAAATTAATCTACGACTCGCATCATGGATTTACAAAGGGAAAATCTTGTCTAAGAAATCTGCTGACGTTTTTTAGGAAAGTCTTCAAGGTAGTAGATAATGACGAAAATTACGATGTTATTTATTTAGACTTTAGCAAAGCGTTTGACAGAGTACCGCATCAGAGGCCTCTGAGAAAAGTTAAGGCTCATGGTATCGAGGGGAAAGTTTTAAATTGGAAAATATCATGGCTCACCGATAGGACACAGAGGTCAGCGCAGATGGTGTTAAATCTGAGTGGCGTTGTGTGACCTGTGGGGTTCCCCAGGGGTCAGTACTGGACCCACTCTTGTTCATAATCTACATAAACGATCTAGATATTAGGATCAGCAGTGCATAAGCAAGTTTGCGGATGACACCAAAATATGGCGGCAGATTAATTCAGGACAGGATGCAAATGCACTACAGGAGGATTTAAATAAACTGCAGGAGTGGTCAGAAAAATGGCTTATGATATTCAACACCAGCAAGTGCAGCGTACTTAATATTGGAAGAACAAATACTGTCAATGTATACAACCTAGAGAAGTCGACTTGTGAAAGAGACTTAGGGGTACTTGTAAGCCCGGACCTACAGCCTAGAAAACAGTGTGTTTATGTTCGAAATAAGGCAAGCAGAGTATTAGGTTTTATATCTAGAAGTGTAAGTAATAAGAGTGCGAAGGTCATATTGCAACTATATTAAAATGAATTGAATTGAAACAGTTTATTTAGCCAGAAAAACACAGATACAGAATGGATAATAATAACAATATTAGCATGGCTGAGCCAGTTGAGAACCTGAGCTCTCTTTTAGGCACCTGATATAAACTATACATTTATCTCAAGGAAGTATGATGTAACATTTAGTATCCTCTGGAATAGTACAATAGCATGGTGGTAATAAGAACATCTCATAATATTACCACGGTTATCACTTCAATTTTTATAAATTTTATTTATTTATTATTATTTTATTTTATTTTTTTTTTTTTATATACATAAATTACAGTGGAATTGAAAAACATAAGTATAATGGGGGAGCAGTGCAACATGGGTTGTATAGTAATAAGGTTGAACAAGAGGACAGAGCTGTCAGGATTATGTCTAGTTGGCAATTATGTTTATTGTTTATTGCAATGGTAATTACTTATCTATTTACATGATAATTTCCGATGAAACGGTTTTGATGGTACAATAAAAGCAGGTACTGTAAATATAGTAGGTGTTACAAGAAATATTAATACTTAAGACAATAGATATTTTTTAAGAGATGATTTAAAGGAAGGGAGCGTAGTCTTTGCTCGGATGGGTGGGGGTACGTTTTTCCACACCTTCACACCATGATATTTTATGGAGGCCTGGGACTGACAGGAGCTCATGGGGGGTGGTCTTAGTAGCTCTGGGTGCCTTAAGTTGTATCTCTGATTATTCCGGAACACGAAATAATTATTGTCAAGCAAGTGATTGATAGATTTGTAAACAAAGAGGGCACAGCAGTAGGTGTTAACGTCTTCGAATTTTAAAATTTTTAATATAGCAAATTTTTCGTTTGTGTGATCTGTTTTTTTTTCAATTCGGTCATTGTCCGTACAACTCTCTTTTGTGCAGTAACCAGAGATAGTGTTTTTGAAGAGCCAGAGCCCCCCCCCCCCCCCCCATAGTGTGTGACAGTGTATCAGGTGTTGGTAAGCAAGATCATTATAGATTTCTGTCATTGCTGTGAGAGCGAGTGACTGTCGAGTGTGATACATGATACCACACTGTTTATTGCCTTTACTGTGAATGGCTTGTATGTAGTTTCTCCAGTTAGGTTTCTCATCAACAATAACTCCGAGGAATTTAGTATTTTGTTCGCGTTTCAGGACTGTATTACCAAGGTACAGGGGGTCCAAGTCTGGGAGTAAGTTTTTCCTTCTGTGAAAGATCGTGTAGTGGGTTTTCTCATGGTTTAAGGTCAGTTTATTACGTATTACCCAGGTCCCGACTTTAGTTAATTCAGTGTTCATAGTTCTCATCAAGGAATGGAGGTCTGAGTTGCTGTCGAACATGTACCTGGACCGAGATTGGAACCTTGGGGGACTCCAATACAAGATTGGCGAGGAGTCAGATTGGTGGTTATTATAGCAGACATACTGCATCCTATTGGACAGATATGAAGTAAACCAATTGTGGGACAGGTCCCTAACGCCGTTATGTTCAAACTTTGAGGATGGTATGGTTGACAGTATCGAAGGCTAGTCAGGCCGCACCTCCATTATGCTGTTCAGTTTTGGTGCCCTTATTATAGAATGGATATCAATTCACTGAGTCGGTGCAGCAAAGAATGGTGAAAAATATCCCGGGACTTAGAAACCTTCCATAACAAGATAGATGAAAGAAACTATACTTGCAATCCCTAGAAAGGGGTGGGGAACCTTTTTGAGAGCGTGTGCCGAAATTGGCGATAATATTCTGAAAAATTCTTTCTCGTGCCCGTGGAAATTCTGAGCAGAAGATTATTATTATTATTATTATTATTATTATTATTATTATTATTATTATATTGGTATTTTACAAACAAATTATAGAGAAAGAGAACAAAATGTTTGAAAGCATTCTTAGAGAAATCTGTTTAGACAACCAGTAACTCTTCTGAATTGTTTTAAATGGGAGAGCTTTGGGAATTACATGTTATTTATAACTAGTAATTCACAAGAGGTAAAATTAATGAATTATGTGACAATAATAATGGACCTTCATTTTAGAAGAAAGGAGGAGTCCTGTTGCTTATTTACGTGTATTAATTTTTTTTTACTGTTAATAAAAGTATAACGGAGAAAGATTGAAATAAATGAAAGCATTTTAGAAAAAGCCTGTTATAAAAATTAGTAATATCAAAAGACAATTGAAAAATAACATAATTTATAAATAGTACTGCACCTTATAACCAATATATGATATGTGACGGTGAAATGATAAGCTTTGGTTCATATTATAAAACAAAAACAAAAAAAAGGAAATGAAAATAAGCATATTTTACTCTCAGTGAGACATTTGCTGCTGCACCAACGATGACAGATATTTTATATCAGGCTTGTATTTGGTTGTTTTGAGAGCTATGCATGCAGCACTAGTTTCATCAGTAAGTCTACTCCTATAATTAGACTTGACAAAGTTCATCACTGAAAACAATGACTTCCATGAATATGTAGATGAAAATACTGTTAATACTGCCATTGCTAAATTTTTCAGACAGTCAAATGTTTCAGGAATGGAATTCCAGAATTTCAGAACCTCATTTACTGCAATTTTCGGCGCTGATCCAGTCACCAAGCGATGTCTTTCAATATTTTCTAGTTCAGCTCCTAAGTCGACAAATTTTTGCCTCCAAATTGAGCAGTTTTGTAAATCAATCAATTGCATCTCCAAATTATCCAAATCAATCCACTGCAACATTTCCAAATTCAGTTTGTCTAATGTTACAATGGCTGTGCAGTTTATGAACTTTGCAGTTTCTTCAAATGACCTGAACTTAGTAAATCTTAAAGAAAATTGTTCAGTAGTTGAATCAATGATGCTCGAAAATTGCATTTGAAGACTCTGAATGTCTGTTTTCTTATGAATTTCAAGATCAGTCATGTGTTTTTTTAGGTTTGGGAAATATTTAAAAGTGCCATTGTCGACATCACGTTTAAAAATTTTCAGTTTGATTTCAAAGGCTTCTATGTTATCAAACATAACATCAAGTGTTTTGCCAGATTCCTGTAATTTGGTGTTCGATTCATTTAAATGTGAGGAGAAATCTGTAAAAACATCAATCAACACAACGTCAGCTAATTCTCCACAAGAAAATTTGTAATTCTTCAAAAACAGACGAATTTCTTCAAAATACTCAACAAATCGCTTAAGGACAGAACCTCGACTAAGCCAACGAACAGTATTGTACATAAGTAGTCCTGTGTACATCGAATTCACCTCGCTCAGTAAATTCTGAAATTGTCTTTTTTTTTCAAAGCAAGCGCAGAAATAAAATTGACTACCTTGGTTACAATTTTCATCACTTCTTCAAGTTCTTTAAGGCCAGCTTTTGCACACAAAGCCTCCTGGTGTACAATACAATGAAAGGCTACCAGTGTATGTCCAACATATTTTTCAAACAAATTTACAAAACCTGCTCCTCTACCAATCATGCTGGGTGCACCATCAGTTGTCACGGAAACTATTTTTGAAAGTTCAACTTGTCGATTAGACAGTTCGTTTACAAGTGCCTTACATATTTCAGCCCCTGTGGTATGTTCAGGTAAAGTTTCCAAGTTAACCAGTTCTTCACATATTTCATCGCCCCTACAAAACCGAGCAATAATGGCTAGCCTAGCTGATGATGTAACATCAGTGCTCTCAAGACAAATGGAAAGTAATTTACATGAATCAATATTTTTTGTTATCTGTTCTACTATGCTTGTTTCCATCTTTAATATTCTATCTTTTACTGCGTTTCTACTCACTGGCAAATCCTTAATGCACTGAATAATGTTTTCCTTTTGTGGAAAACCGTTAAAACGGAAAGGAGCACATTCTAGCCAGTATTCTTTAATATACTCCCCATCACTGAGTGGTTTTCCTTGTTGAGCAATAATCTTTGAAATCTCAAAACCAGCAGCAACTAATTTGGAACTACCTGAAACAAATTTCATCAAAACATTTGACTGCATTTTTTTGTGCCTGATTACTCGAGAAATGTGTTCTTTTTGTTCTTGCTCACTTTTATCGCAAAACCATTTATGAACTGTTTCATAATGCCGCTTTATGGAGGGTGCTTTTTGATAATGCCAAATCTTTCACGCCACGATTCTTGAAAATCTCTGCTTTTCTTTGCTGGTTGAGCTGACATTCTGGACAAGCTGAAAAGGGTAGATACAATGCAAATACTAATGCGAAGTCAAAACAGTGTAGTAAACAGTAATGAAGTGTACAAGTCACTTTACCAATATATAATCACTCAAACATATTCCACACGACATTATATTGTAATTGTCAAACAATTCAAGAATTTTATTATTCGTATCATTAGTTTATTATCGTTTTCTTCTATGTCACAAAATATCCAGTGTTCACTCACAAACAACTGAAGGAAAATATGAGCAGAGCGAAGCCAATGTCAACCGTTCACTTCTATCATTACCCGTATACTGATGTGTACACTGGGTTGGCAGGGATTTCAAAACGTGTCATCCGAAATATAGTGTTCTCGCAACCGGCGTGAGACGCCCCTGTGAACACTTCTCACTGCTCCCGTTTTGTAGAAATTCATTCGCAGCAATATGTATATGTGTGTGTGTGTACAGTATATATTATGGGTGGGGTTTAAAAAATCTTGGGGCAGCAGTGCATGCCGCGTGCCAACAAAATTTTTTCGCTTACCACTTTGGGCACGCATGCCATAGGTTCGCCACCCTTGTCCTAGAAAGACAAAAAGTGCGGGGAGATATGATAGAAATATTTAAGTGGGTGAAAGGACTCAATAAAGGAGATATAGATAAAGTTCTTATAATATCCGTGCAGGATAGGATTCGTAACAACGGATTTAAGTTCGATAAGTTTAGGTTTAGGGGGGAGATAGGAAGGAACTGGTTCACAAATAGGTTGGTAGACGAGTGGAACAAGCCTAGCAACTTTGTAGTAAGTGCTGGAACGCTGAAAAGTTTTAAAGGGAGGCTAGATAGATTCATGGATGACAGAGAGTGGTAGTAACTCTCGACAGAAGCTGCCATGCACAGACCATAAAGTCTCCTACTCTACAGACGTTTTTATGTCTGGATGCCCTGTGCATTTCATCCCAAATAAGTCACTCATTAACTGTATCAAGATTAGGAGGTCTATATATTACTCCTATGATTACTTTTTTCCTACCAACGGTTAATTCTATCCAAATTGTTTCTGTAATCATTTCAGTTTTATTTCCTTATTTATTTCACACTTCAGATTATGCCTGACATAGATTGCTACCCCGCCACCTTTCCTAATCTGCCTATCGGTATGGAATAATTTGTAACCTGTAATTTGGTATTCGACAGGTAACTCAAGTGAGTAAGTTTATCCATTTTTTGGTGAATGCTATTATATCGATTTTTCGGTACATACCAAGGCCCTGATTTCATCCATTTTGTTTCTCATACTTCTACTGTTTGTGTAGTAGACATTTAGGTTAGTCGTGATCTGAGTCCTCTCGTTGTCGCTTTTGGGTTTTAACTCCCTGCCTAATATATTAATTCATAATTTCTAGCACTATTTCTCTGTAACTTTCATTTTGTTTACCCGGCCCAGTGCGTCTCCAAGATCACCGTGCTCACATGTTCCCCTAGCAGTTTAAAAACTTCGACATCTTTTGAACTGCCCTCTCGAGAGAGCCAGCCACGGTTGCCACCCCATCCCTAGCATAAAGGTTCCTTCTGCCGTAAAAGTTGACCCAGTTGTCAATGAATGGTACTAATATTGACTAGCAATATCTGTCAAGACGGCAGTTGACACCAACTGCCCTAGACGAAAAATAAATAAAATTTTAATACAAAAAGAAAACAAAAAAAAAAAAAAAATTGTGTAGACATTGATCAAATAAAAAAAAAAAATTTAGCATAAAAAAAAAAAATTTGACAAAGAAATTATATCATTTTATCAAAGATTGGAATTGGAAAAGATAAAAAAAAAAAAAATCAATTGTGATGAAAAGAAAAGCATAAAAATTAACATAATATACACAATTCAAGAAAAAAAGAGTAAATAAAAGAAAAAAAGAAAATCAAACAAAAAAAATAAGTAATAATAACAAATAAATTAATAAACATTAAATTAATTTATTTTTTTATTAATTTAAAAATGAGAAATAAAAGTTTGTTACAAATTAAAAATTTTATTATTAAAAAAAAATGACAAATTTTTTGGGGTAAAAACAATAGCGACATAATTAATTGAAAAAAAAACAATTTTTGAATATTATGAATTAATATTTGTTTGATAAGAAACATAAAATAGCAAAATGTAATTATTACAAAAGAAGTAAAATAGTATAACAATTAATTGTTTCAGAATAAAAATATAATCAAATATTAACATTGTTTTAAAGAAAAAATTAAAAACAAAATAACATTTATTGTTTGTAATGAAGTAAATGAATTGTTACATACAAAGTAATTATATTTGGAATTAATTTTAGAATATAAAATTTGTATACTAACAAATTAATCAAATTATTTTTTACTACAAGAAGAAAAACACAACAGTTATACAAATAAAAAGAAAAAGGACTTGTTAATATAAATTAAATTGAAATTTAAGAGAACAAAGTTAGTAAAATTGGAACATCACACATTTTAATTATATTTTAAAGTAAAAAAAACCAAAAAAAACAAAAATTTATAAAAAATATCATGCACCCACCCAAAAAAAACTTATATTTTGATCAAAAATACCCACCAAATCACTACAACTATTTGACAAGTAAACCACATACAAGTTAAGTTGGATATTTTATTTTTTGAAAAAAAAGAGTCAAAAGAAACATTATTTTATTATGAAAAGATTTAGGTTATTTAAATACCAATAATAAAAAAGTATACAAAATCGAGTTATTAAACGAATTTAACACTATTCCCAACCAAACAAAAAGCCACCCAAAGAACCCATAATCACAACATAAAAAAAATTGTTATCAATTTCTATACCCTATTGTTGTTTTTTTAAGATATAAAATAATAAACCAATAGACAATCAACGAACAAATGGAACACAACTTTAAAGATAAATACAAAGAATATTGTAATTTAAGCTAACACCTACATATTCCATAAAAACACAAAAAACGTAATACTAACATACTAAAATAGAAAACCATTTTTTTTACAAAAATACAAATGAACACAATAGCTTCAAAAAAAATTAAAAAAAATGATGAAAATAATTTTTGTTGTTGTGTATTGATTAAATAATAAACAATCTTTTTAAATAATAAAAAATATACAAAAACACAAAAATAAACAATTAGAACAATATCCATTAATAACAAAAAACAAATATTAACCCAAAAATTAAAGTGTTGGTAGTTAAATAATACAAAAAAAATCAGAAAATTTGTACAATTGACAACTTCACAACACAAAACAAATGTTGAAAGAAGATTTAAAGAATATTGTACAATTTAAAAAAAACGAATGCATCAGAACAACAAAAAAATAATAATTGAGTTATAAAAAGTAAAAAAAAAATTAATTGCAGTTTCAAATTAAAAAAAGATTTAATTTTTTAGAATAATAAAAATTTAATGAAAATTTAAAAATTTAAAGAGTGAAAAAACACGATTTGTTGTATAAAATATAAAAAAATAAAATTAAATAAAATAAAGCAGAGTAAAGAAGAAAATAAATACATTTTAAAATAAATTTTAAATAATAATTTACAAAAAAAAAAATATTTTTATAAAAAAAACAAAAATAAATTAAGATCTTTAATTTTTGCAAAGTAATATATCCACGCGAAGAATTTGAATTTTTTAATTAATCAATTGAGACAAAAATCCGTTTCACAACTTTATAACTTTGCAATTAACTATAGAATATCTAATTAAGAAAATTAATTTAATAAAATTTTGAATTAGATATGAACAAATATGTCATAACAAATTATAAAATAACATAAATTAACATTCAAAATAGATATTTTTTAAGAAAGTTATCGAGAATTAAAAGCCAAAAAACAAAAATGTTTATAATTTTAAATAAATAATGTTGAAATATTAAACTTTAAAAGAATTAATAAACAAAATATGATAATATTAAAGACACAAAAATTAAAAACTAATTAAAATTAATTTTGGAATTTTTTTTAAAATAATGAAAGACATAAAACATACCTTTTAGATAATCAATTTGACTAAGCTATGGAATTAAATAGAAAAACATTGCAATAACATCATTTATAAATAAAAAAAAATACATTAACATTAATTTATTTTTATTAACCCGAAACAATCAACTATTACCCTAATACCTAAATCAAAAATAAATAACAAACCAAAAAAAACAACAAAACATTAAAAAATTAGATTAAATAGATTAACAAAAAAGACATGCCAAACAAAAAAATAATTTTAAAAAACGAACATATTGTTAATTTTGAACATAATGATAGTTAAAAACATTACCCAATAATAAATAAACAATACAACAACATTTAATAAAAATAAACAAAACATCAATTACAAAAAATTTAATTGAATATTTAATTCACGCAAAATTGACAATAATTACAACAAAATTGTAGTAAAATACAAAAAATTAGAAATAACATTTAAAAAAACACCAGAAAATTTTAAAAATATTCAATAGAAACTCTTTTTGTAAAATTAAAACTAATAATTATTTAAACAATTTTTTAATAATAATTACAATAAACTATAATTATAACAAAAATAAGTTAAAAAATATTAAAATAACAACACATAATAAAAAAATTTACAATATTCAATTAAAAAAAATTGTACTTAATTGGGAAAATTAAAGTAATCAGAATAAACCTAAATTATACAAAACATTTTTATTATTTTAAAAAATAGAGGTCAACCCACTTCAATTTACAGAATAATTTATAATCTACATATATTAAACCATGAATAAATCCAGTCAATTAAAAGAATATATTAAATTACAAAAACAGTAATAAACTTTTGTCACTAGGGATTATGATTAACAAATACCATTAAGATTGAATTCAATCAAACCACCAAACCATAACCTAAAACTTGCTTAAAAAAAAAAATTTGACAAAATAATACGATTGAATACAAAATGGGTCATTTGCATTACTTCAAATTTATTAATAACTACTCAAAACTTAATAAAACCAAACAATATTTAAATATTAACAAGCCAAAAAATTCAATAGATTCACATTCATTTTTTCAGAAAAAAACAAATTACATAAAAATTTTATTAATCGAATTCTTATAATATATTATTAAAACTAAATTTTGTTTTTAAAATTATAAAAAATTGCACCAACACAAAAAAACAAAACAAAAAAATTAATAAAACCAATTTTTGATTAAATATTAAAAAATTACAAACTTTTTACTTCCTTTATTAACAAAAACTAAAAAGAAACTTTCAAAAAACTTAACAGTAATCAACTTTTTTATATTATAACCATTTGATTTTATAAAGGCATTAACTTTTAAAGATTTTTATTTTTAAATTTATTTATAAAATCTAGCTTTAACATATTCTAAAAATAATTCTAAAAAATAAACAACTTACAAATATAAATTGGGAAAAATTTACAAATAATGCAAAGACACATTTTTCAACAAAAAAAATTCAACAAAACACATCATTAAAAAAATGATAAGCAAACATTGTTACCGAGAAAAAATATTTTAAAATAAAACAAAAATTACTTTTTAATGTATAAACTAAAATAAAAAATACTGATTAATAACAAATACCACTAAGACATTCAATTCCAAATTCACATTATATTTATGAATAAAAACTCTAAAATTTTGAAATATTTTAAAATATCAAATCGAATGGAAAATCAAGATCAAAAAAAAAATTGTTGAAAATAATCAAATTATTGGTTAATTAAGTTGCATAAAACAACTTTTTAACCAAACAATTGAATATAGAATTTGAATACCATTAAAAAAGCATAAAAAAATAATCAAGCAAAATGAAAGAATATGGACAATTAAAAAAAATCAAATATACAAATGATTTAACATATTATTGCCTAAATTAAAAAAATTATAAAAAAAAAATAAAAGTAAAATTAATTGGTCAAGAGAAAAAATTCAAAGACAAATAATATTAAAAGAAAAAAATTATAATAAATAATACAATACAATATAATAGTTTTCATTAATAAGATTGTGCAACACCCCAAACTAAACCCACCAATTACCTCTGAAGAAACCAATAAAAAATTAGAAGGGAAAAAATTTAAAGGCAAACTAATAGAAAGCCTAATTTTCAAAACTAAAAAAACAAAAAAAAACAAAAAAAAAAATTAAAAACTTAGGATAAAAAATTCACAAAACGAATATAAAAACCCAATTTTAATTGTTTATTAAATTAAAAAAAATTAGATATTAATTTCATAAATTACACAAAATTTATTGAAATTATATACTAAAATCAGTTGTTTGGAAAAATTTGTTATCATAATTTGAAAAATGTGTAAAAATAATTTGTTTAAAACAAATAGGAAATTTTTACTCAATAGCAGATAAATTAACTTTTTTACCCATTCTATTTATTCTTAATTTTAATTTGTTTGTGGTTTAACTTGATTACACCTATTTGTTAATTTATATAAATATTAAATTAATATAAGGATATAAACATTTTAATAACAAATCATTATACATCTAAAGCAAAACGAGGATTGACAGAATTATATAAAGATATACATTTTTAAAATTGTCAAGCGCTATCGATGGTATACCAATAACTTTGATTAAATTACAACAACATAAAATTCAATGAAATTTATATTATTAATTAACAAATATACATTAGACAAATAAAATACAAATACAATACAGATTTTACCTTTTCATAAAATACATAATATATATTTGTGTAAAAGATAATCATACAGATTGACTAAAATCAATTTAAATTTTCAAAATTCACTCAATAACAAACTGATTAATTTTTATTAATAAATATATCAAAAAATCTTAATAGATTTTACAAATGAGATTTAAAATGAAATTTAACAAAAGTCCAACAGTAGAGATGAATAACAAACAGTATAAAATAAAACTATAAAAAAAAAGTAAGTTCAAACAATTAAGAACAAATAAAACATATTAATTTTATAAAAAAAATTTTTTTATTTATGAAAATTAAAGAATCAAAAATTAAAATTGACTTCAGAAAAAAAAAA